>CM028142.1:26398895-26540534 GCA_016403345.1 Corylus heterophylla | reverse complement strand
ATGGTCACTCTCAAGTAGGATAACCATAATTAGTTTCTCCGGCCTACCCTTTTAATTAAAAAAAAAAAATCGTCCCCCCACACTCAAAATCCTGGTTCCGCCCCTGCTCATAGCTTTGTGTGTTGATTGAACTTGGCCAATTCTGGTGGATCCCTAGCCATGTGATTTGATCAGAGGAATCAAAGAGAAAGCACAGTAGGAAACTTCCATCCGAAGAATAGGAAAAAACTGCACTTGGCCAATTCCTTTAATTATATATTCTCCCTCCTCAACAACATCCATCTCACATCGATGAACTACACATTCTGCATTATACAGGCCGATATATTGGTATGGGTTTTATATTTTCTATCTTGACATTTCGATCATTCTCTAAATTTGGTTTGAATTTCGATCATATTTTCTATCTTGAATTTACTCTCTCCTGCTTCCTCTATTATTCTCTTAATTTAGTTTTTCCCCACAAACTGCAACACGTCATTTATTTGCCAAAAATGCAAATAAGCATTTCCCAAAGACTAGCGTTTCTTGCTTTATGCTTAGAAGTTGGAAGAACAATGGAGACGGGAGGCAATACTCAAGAACGACTTCAACCTTCGGATATAATCATCAAAGGATCTCCCGGATTCAGCAGAGAGGTGACTCTTGTTAACGGAATGCAAGAATTTTCAAAACAGAAGCCATCAAATTCCTTCAAGTTTATTTTACAGAATTTCGAAGATGATCTTGTCCCTCCGGGAAAGCACTCCGACCAAGTGGTTGCTCTCAACGAGAAACTTGGAGGATTATATTTTCCAAGATACTCCAGAAAGAGTCACTTCCCAGATATTCAGAAATTTAGAGATAAATTCTCCGTCGAAGAATTACGGGTTGCTGATGCATTATGACATAACGTCACCAATCGTCTCACCGTAGACTTCCGACAGAACATCGTCGCTGTAATCAGATACATGCGAGAACAGAGGCTCCTAGTAACTAACCTCAAATCCAAAATTAAGGAACAATCATGCAGCCCGATGATCGTAGAAGCATAATCTGGTAACCAGAAAACGGAATTATCAAGGAACAGACGTTATCAGAGGATTGAATTTTCTGTTAATTTACAAGTCCCTCTTAAACTGACCTATTTGAATAATCGGGTTAAACTTTTTAATCCAAATTTTCTAATTTCATGTCGGATTTGTGGTTCATAAAAAATTGTTAGCTTTGAATGTTGCTTGTCGGGTTCGGGTTGTATCAATGTTTGAGTATAAGACTATATAGGTAATTAAACTCTAATTAAACTTATTTAATTAAATAGGATAAATTCCTCAATTTTAATGTTGTATCAAAAATTGATAGTCTTCCTCAAAATATATCGTCCATTGGCATAGCGTGTGAGTGTACATATGGTTAGGCCTAATCTCAACCAATACACGATGCTGACCAGGGATCGACGGATATTACTTTTAGAACTCCGCAGGCACCTTATGAAATCAAAGTCTTTAGTAGGGAAATATGGTTGCAAGGCTAAAACTTAAAAGAAATTGATCACAGGGCACCACCACTAGGAGTAATTTCACTCAACAAAAATATCAAAGACTTGGAAGTTATTGAGGATGAAAATAATTTTGAAATTTCATAGTGAAGGGTTGATTCGAATTTAGAATCCCAACTCTGTAGCCAAGGACCGTGGCCTGGCAACACAGCATATACAAGCAACTTCACAGTAAGTGTACAATGGGGTTTTGAAAGCTAGTTTTGGTTTTATTCCTTACTAGATTGTAACCCGTGCAATGCACTGGCCGTTATTAATGACGGGAAAAAAATATTTTAAGTAGGAAGCAAGGAAAATACATCTTTGTTATTTTCTAAGTAATAAATATTGCAAATATTTATAAGTTATAAGTATATTGATTAAAGAATAACAATAATAATAATAATGACAACAAAAATTATTACTAATAAAAAAAAGTTCAGTACAAAAGGAGTTGTACACCTTGACGTTCTTACTATATATCGTGACATGTAACTTCATTCCACCCAAACACTAAAAACTAAATAAAGAAACAAACATACTCCGAAATAAACCACATCAATCAATGACAATTTGTTTTTGAGACATTTTATGCCGTTTGCAAAGTACTTTGAGAGAAATATCATCATCGTCTGAGTTGAGTCTGTGTCTTCAGCAGCTAAGGAAGTAGGCATCGAATTTTGACTGAGATCCTGTAATAATTATGTTACATTAGGAGAACGATGAATATAATATGTAGGTAAATAACTTTTAAAAAACAAAATAGATAATGAATTGTTACATTTTCGATGTTAGCTTGTTGTGCAGCCAGCAGTTCAAATACTTTTGAAATAGTATAATTTTTCAATCATTTTCTTAAATTATATTCAGTAAGTTTCAATTGGAAGACATATTCTCTTGAAACGATTGCTTCAATTTCTCTTGGTATGATATTCTTTGTCGAAGTCTATATAAATATCAAATAACATAATGTTAAAAGAGGTTAGAATTTGATGTATTGTGTTATTATTGATTTTTTAAATTTATTTTGTAATAGTAATACAAATAAATTATGACTTCTTACCTCAAATTGCATATTTGCAAGTTCCTTTGCAGTCTTGCCAATAAGTTTTTCAGCTTCGTTATCAAAGATGGTGAATGTTGTTGAATCACTTGTATTTGATACTTCAATTTGTACTTTATATCTGTTTCATTTTGGAAATGTTAGTAAATTAAATTTTTATATATGCATACATATATGTGTGTGTGGGCACACTAAATAGCATTTGTTGTTTACCTTGGTACACTTGATTTAGATTCCATTTGACAACGTTTACACCAAAAAAATCCGTTTGTAGGATTAACCTTTGTCTTGCATGTAATACACCCAACATAATACCAGCCATACTTGTTGTCTATTCGGTCAATTTTGCATAAGCATGTATGGAATATTTCCTGAAGTTTTTTTGTTATTAGAAAAAGAAATTACAAAAAAGATAGGATAATGTTAATCATATTGGTTAAGACTAAGACATGAATTAAACTTGATAACTAATCCATACCTTTGCCTCTAAGCTCCCTTCTATTTATTTTATTTCAGTAATTGTCTTTCTATTTTGCAAGGCAAGTTCTTTATCTAGTATTATTTGTGGTCGTTCAATCTTCGATCAGTTCCTTAACTTCAGTTAATGGGACACTTTTCAACCTATTTATTTTTTAAAAAAATGGGGGTTAGTAGTTTTCTTTTTAATAAGCAACAAATAAATAACACACAGTGTGCGAGCGTTTTTACTTATCTAGAACTTTGGTAGTTTCAGGAATGTTAAGATTGATGTATGTCCTTGTTGCACTGGTTGAAGATAAGTTGTACTCACCTACAAAAAAAGTTAAAAGAGAGATTCAAAATGTATTTCATTGTTTGAATATGATAAGCTAAATGATTACCTTTGAAAACTCTCACAACAGTTGAAGTTACAATTATAATGGTTGGTTTTGGATTACTCTTATAAAAATCCTCATCTATTTGATGAGCTAAAGAACCCAACAATGTTGCCTACAACAATTTGTTTCTGGAATAGTACACCATTAAGAAATTAGTTTCTATTTATGATTTTTTTTTTTTTTTAATTCAATAGCTAATTGTATTAAATTTGGAATTAAAATACTTTCTTACTCTTTCAATAAGAGTTTGATTGGTCGTATTTTTGTTGGTTGACCTTTTACGTTGACCTCATCAATTGGTCCAACTAATTCCAATCTGCCAATCACATCTGCATATCCATAAAACAGATTTACACCATAATTCGTATTATTTACACCATAATTTCTAAACTACATTTGAAAATGAATGTAAATTAAGTATCAACAATATACCCATCAAATAAGTTGTATCATTGTAACGACTAATTATTGTCTCGTAGTCAGCATGTTCAAATCCATATTGAAGTATGTATTTATTTATTTCATGGATCTTGCAGACAGATGTAGTTGGCATAAAAAAAATTCTAAACTTGTTATGCACGGGATGATATTGCGATTTATATTCTTCCACTATAAAGTTCTTTATAGCATAAACACATCCTTCAATGAAATGAGGCCTGAAACGTTGTGCAAATTTTTTCCTAATACTTGCATGTATTAGTGTTCCCTATAAGAAATAAAATTCAAAAATTTATAATTGCATATCCAATAGACAATTTACACTTCAATCTCATAAAGTTAAATAACAGTTCTACAATTGTATGTTTAATAAAATTAGTAAAAAAAATGAATGTTAACTTACATTTTCATCAGCCATGATCATATCTAAACTAATGAGGTCATTGCCTTGAGCTGTATTAATAGCATCTACATCCTTATATTTCTAACTTTTACATGCCATGTGTTGTTCTCGGGTGTTATTTGATTTATAGATGTGTAACTCATGTTTTTATGATTCAATGACACCTGCAAAAAAATTAAATTTTATATATATATATATTATTGAAAATAATTCATATTAATGATAAGCGTTACCTTTAGGTAAGTTGTTGAAGATTTCCTTATATACAATGTTTTTTGTATGGTATTGATCACCATAATGTGTATCTACAATGAGTACTTTAAGGCCATTCCTACTTGTAACTCTTGAAATAGCGACATACAGTTGGCCATGGCTGAATACAGGTTTACGTAGGAAAAGGCCTACATGTTGCAATGATTGTCCTTAACTTTTATTAATTGTCATAGCAAAGCAAACATATATTGGGAATTGTCTTCTTTTTAGAATAAAAGGCAGTTTAGCATCAGAAGGAGATAATATTATTCGTGGAATGAATACTTTATCTCCAACATGAGTTCCTGATATGATTTGAGCTTCTAAGATCCATTTTGACAATTGAGTGACTAAAAGTCTTGTACCATTGCAAAATCGAGCACTTTGATTTAAATTACGAAGCAACATTATAGGGATTCCAACTTTGAGTCTGAGCTTGTGATTAGGAATACCAGGAAACTTTAATGAATTTAAGAATTCTATTGGATACAAAATATCTTGGTCTTGGATGTTGCTTACAGTTTTACATATTGAATCTGAACTGAGATATGTTTCTTCATCAACATTAATAAGATCAATCATGTAATCATTTATGTTTTGCACATCCTCATTTGTTGGAGCTAAAATCGTTCTATATCTTCTAAATATTTTGCATCATTGTATTTAGTTTTCAACTCCGGGTAGATAGCATTTACTATGTCATCAATAGGATGAGTCTCATGTTGAATTATTAAATCATATGGTATCTCAATGAACCCTTCACTTTCACTGTTATCTAATTTGCCATCACCTAAATTAAGAATCCATTGTGCAAATTCTTTTGTAGCATTATTATCTGAATTTTCTTGAAGCCTCATATTCTTTGTCAAAGTAAAAATTGTACAAAACTTCCATAATGAAGAACTATTAATTGATGCATCAACAATTTGTTCTCTTTGTCCTTTAGTTACAACTGGTAAGATTTGTCTAAAATCATCACCAAGGACAACTGTCTTTCCACCAAATGGTTTTTCTCCACTTTGTGGATCACTAAAGCGTAAAATATCTCTTAGTGAACGATCAACTGCTTCAAAACAATTTTGATGAGTCATTGGAGCTTCATCCCAAATTATTAAACTTGTTTTTGTCATCAACTCAGTAAGATGTGAACTTTGTTTAAACCCGCAAGTTGAGGTATCTGTTACATTCATCGGTATCTGAAACCTTGAATGAGTTGTTCTTCCTCCAGGTAACAACAATGCTGCAATTCCAGATGAGGCAACTGCGATTACTATCTTTCCTTTAGAGCGCAATCAACATATCAAGGTTCTCCATAGATAAGTCTTTCTAGTACCGCCATGTCCATAAACAAAGAAGAAACCACCTTTATTGTGTGTAACAGATTCAATTATTGCTTGATAAATATTTCTTTGCTCACAATTCAAACCTTTAAGAAGTTTAATATGCTCATCTCTCAAAGAATTCCTATCATAATCTAATTCTTCTTGCAATAGTCTATTGCTATATTGTCTAAGAAGTAATGTGTCTGGATATGGCATTGAGTCAAATTCTTTGAGAGACCTTCCACTTCTATTCAATAACTTTACAATATCATAAAGTGCATAGTTTTGTAATTGCGATTCACTAAGGTGTAGGTTTTCATGTTGTAAAATTATTCTTTCTCGATGCAAAATATCTTCAGATAACAACTTCCAATTCGAAGTCCATAATTTATAAAGATCTGCAACCTCACAAAAAATCAACATTATCACAAAAAGTTCACAGAGTTGCTTTCCTGAAGCCCAATGAGATGCTTGATCTAAAGCATCATGCCATTCTTTATCATCATCAAGCAAACCAAGAGCATAACATGCTGACTGAAAGTTGAGTACACCACATTATTCATCGTTCTTATTTCTTCAAAAGATTGAGGTCCTTTAACAATATTGAGTAACATTCGCAAATAAAATCTTTTACCACTTGCAGGATGAACATAAAAGATCCTTCCTACACATCTTCCTTTTTTCCTCAATGTCCATTCCTTATCTTTATTCTACCAAACTCATTTGCAAGAAAAATCAGAATAAGTCAATTCTCTTGCTTCTTCATACAAAGAATTTGTTGTCATCCATTCTGTAAATTTAGTTTTTTTTTTTTTTTTTTTTTTTTTTTTTTATATTCGGTTGATTCAATACATTATCTAAGTAATCAGAATCATCGACCACTATTGGTTGCTCATTTCAAGATGAAAATTAAGCCTTTCAACTGCAAATTCCCGATAATTGATTTCAAGCTAAAAGATCCTCTAACATGCTTCTATAGCAAACACATATCTACATTCTAAATATGTTTTTATTTCATCAAATTATGTCACATGCTGTATTCCAGTAGTACAATCAATATGTAAGTTTTCTTCAAGCATAAACGTTGCATGATCAGGTCATTTATTTAGATATTTGAATAAGTACTTGATAGACCTTGAACAATTGCACCACTCAACATTTATGTGTGATTGATATTTGTCCAATAAGTCAATGTTGTGAGGAACTATAAATCGATTGTCAAGTTTGATACCATTTTTGTCAACAAATCTTCCGTTGTTCCTCCGTCGATATATTGGAAAACTATCTTCGTCAATTGTAGTATCAGAGTAATATTTTTTAGGGAAATGCTTGCTGCATTTGTTGTCTATCATACAACTTGAATTTGAATTTAAAGAACCGAAAAGGACCATAGACCATAAATTGTTTGACAACATCATAAACTTGAGGATCTTTGTTTAAATTTGGAACTTCTGCCGAGATTATCCTATTTATTTCTAATGGTGTTGGATGTTTGTCGTCGGAATGTAGAAAAAGCAATATATGAGCATGGGGCAATCCTCTTTTTTGGTATTCAATAGTATAGACAACTGTAATCAAAATATTAAATTAATTATATTTGTATAAAAAATAATTCATAAAAAGATTAAAATGATAATAATTATTTAAAAATACCAGCAAGTACTCTCCCAAAGTGTTGGCCCTTCTTTAAATCATGTAATAGTTGATCGAGCTTGATCTTAAAAACTCTTTCAACTATATGAGGTCGATCCTCAGGTTTTTGACTAGGATGCATGGATAGAAAAATTTCAATCTCTGGTCATTTTGCATTGCATGTGAAAGTAATAAATAAATCGGGATAACCTGCCCATCTACAAATCGTCATTGCATCTTGATAATTTTCAATCATATATCTGGGGCTTCCCATGAAACTTGAAGGCAGTGCAATTCTTTTTCCAATAGATGCATGGGTGGTATCTCCCCTCATAACTGCATCCCTCAATCCACTATACAATTCAGTTCTCAATGCACTTTGATTATTCCTTACACACATAAGCCTAATTCTCTCAATACATATGTATGCATCAACAACAAATTGTTGAAATAAACGGCCTCTACATATCAACGTATGCCCTTCACCCTGACGTTCTTCTAGCCGATATGCATAAAATTCCCTCATTCTCATTGTAACATATTTGTCTGTGTTATGTCCATTTCCACTAGTACTTTTACATAAAATACCAAGCCTATAACCATCCTCCCCATATGGAAATAAAAGAGGATATTGTAACGACATAAATGATGGATACAACTCATTGATCCTTTGTAGTCCACCTTCTTTGTGATCGAAAATGTATTTATTTTTTTGTTTTTTTTTTGTATATTTTTCTCTTAATCTTGAGCTTTTTTTGGGTTTTGATTTTTCAATTTTTTCCATATTTTTCTCTCAATCTTCTGGGTTAATCTTGAGCTTTTTCTAGGTGTTGATTTTTGGGTTTTTTTTTTTTGTTTTTTTTTTTTTTTTTGTATTTTTGTATTTTTTTTATCTTAATCTTCTAATCTTGAGCTTTTTTTGTTATTGATTTTTGGGGTTTTTTTTTTTGGTATATTTTTCTCTTAATCTTCTGGGTTAATCTTGAGCTTTTTTTTGGGTTTTGATTTTTCCCTTTTTTTGTATATTTTTCTCTTAATCTTCTGTGTTAATCTTGAGCTTTTGGGTATTGATTTTTGGGTTTTGTTTTTCGGGTTAATCTTGAGCTTTTGGGTATTGATTTCTGGGTTTTTTTTTGTGTGTATTTTTCTCTTAACCTTCTAGGTTAATCTTGAGCTTTTTTTGGTATTGATTTTTGGCCTTTTTTTTTTTTTTTGGTATATTTTTCTCTTAATCTTGTGGGTTAATCTTGAGCTTTTTTTGAGTTTTGATTTTTCCCTTTTTTTTTGTATATTTTTCTTCTCACCCATCTTCTGGTTAATTTTGAGCTTTTGGGTTTTGTTTTTCAGGTTAATCTTGAGCTTTTGGGTATTGATTTTTGGGTTTAGTTGTATATTTTTCTCTTAATCTTATGGGTTGAGCTTTTGGTATTGATTTTTTGTTTTGTTTTTGTTTTTTTGTATATTTTTCTCTTAAATCTTCTGGGTTAATCTTGAGTTTTTGGGTATTGATTTTTGGATTATTTTTCTTAATATTCTTGGTTAATCTTGAGCTTTTGGGTATTGAATTGATGTTGAGCTTTTGTATATTTTTCTCTTATTCTTCTGGGTTAATCTTGAGTTTTTTTGGGTTTTTATTTTTTGATTTTTCGGTTTTTTTTTTTTGTATATTTTTCTCTTAATCTTCTGGGTTAATCTTGAGCTTTTTTGGGGTTTTGATTTTTTGATTTTGTCGATTTTTTTTTTTGTTGTTGTGTATTTTTCTCTTAATCTTATGGGTTAATCTTGAGCTTTTGGGTATTGATTTTTGGGTTTTGTTTTTCGGGTTAATCTTGAGCTTTGGATTTTGTTGTATATGTTTCTCTTTATCTTCTCGGTTGAGCTTTTGGGTATTGATTTTTGGGTTTTTTTTTTTTTGTATATTTTTCTCTTAATCTTCTGTGTTAATCTTGAGCTTTTGGATATTGATTTTTGGGTTTTTTTTTTTTAACTTTTTTTCTTAATCTTCTAGGTTAATCTTAAGCTTTTGGGTATTGAATTGATATTGTGTTCTCTGGGCTTCTTCAAGTCTTCAGTTTGGCTGAATTATAAGATGTCTGTTTTTCTTGAGCTTTTGGGTATTATTTTTGGGCTTTTTGGGATATTTTTATCTTGATCTTCTGGGTTAATATTGAGCTTTTGGGTTTTGTTTAAAGTTAATTTTGGGCTTTTGGGTTTTAATTTTTGGGTTTTTTTTTTTTTTTAATATTTTCATGTTAATCTTGAGCTTTTTATGTATTTATTTTTTATGCTTTTTTTGTATATTTTTCTCTTATTCTTTTGGTTAATCTTGAATTTTTTTTGGGTATTGATTTTTGGGTTTGATTGAGAGCTTCATATTTTATGAATGTTTGCTGCGAAAAACAATTGTGGTTGCTTTTTATTTTCTAATGTGAAAGATGCCTTCATCACTTCACTTTGCAGGCCACACTTTCCATTTGGTCGCGTGCATGAACTTTTTGGAAATCCGGAATTCAAGATGCAACTTTAAAAAAACAAACGATATTTTATTTATTTATTTATTTTTTAAAACGAAATTTGTTTAAGAAAAAATGGGAAATTTTTAGAATGTATAGAAAGTAAATGACTAAAGTTGGTTGTTGGCATCAGCAGATGCAGCTACAAACTTTTGGTTGGCTCAAGGCACAAATCCGGATTTCAATGCAACTTTTTAACTATTTTCTCTCTCCCCACGCACACACAGACACACATTCCACCTCACTTCTTTTTTTTTTTTAGGAAAAATTACAGTTTACTCCCCCAAAGTTGTCAGCGATTTGCAATTCCGCCTCCAAAGTTTCAATTTTTGCAATCCACCCCCCTAAAGTTTCAATTTTTTGCAATTCAGGCACTCCGTCAGTCAAACCCGCTTTGATCGAGACGAATGACTGACGTGCAACGCGTGGTCACTATCTTTTAGTGCCCAAAATACCCCATCAATTGGTTACACCTTGACCCACGCCCAACCCATCTTACCCACGCCCCGACCTGCCGACCCACCCAACCCAACCCGACCTAACCCAACCCAACCCCAAACGGACTTAAAACAACTAATCAAACACGACAGCCACGCGTTCCGTCATTTTGCCCCCTTTCTCCTTGCTGACTCACGACCGAAAGGGACCCTCTGCTGGTAGAACCCACCTCCGACAGCCACGCGACAAGGTACCCGACAGCCACTCGAGATCAACCCAAAGCTCCATCCTTTGCGCCTTTGTATGCATTTAGGTGAGATTTTGCCCTTATTTGATTCGTAAATTTCCACCGAAATGTGTAGTATCGTTCTAGGGTTTTTCGTAAATTGGGGTTTTCTTGAGGGGGTTTTAATTTGGTAATCCCTAACTCTGTGATGTTGATTTATTGTTAACAAATTTTTATTTTCTATTGTATATTGATTTATTGCGAAGAGAGAGAGAAATGATGGAGTATACCTCAAGTTCTGGAGCTTCATCTTCACCGCAGAGGCTTTGTTCTTGTGGCGGCCGATGGTTGTAAAAACAGCTCAAACAGAGCACAATTTCGGGAGGAGGTTTGTGGGTTGTGAAAATTACAAGGCACGTTTTATGTTTATGATCAGTGTTGCGAAAATTTGGGCAAGTTCTTCAAACACGTGATTTCTTGTTTATGGTTGTAATTTTTGTAAGGTGTTCTTTAAGGTTTAGGGTAAGTATTGATAATTTCTTGTTTGAATTTCTTGTTTATGGTTTTAATTTTCGTTGTTGGTTATGTGTGTTTAAGTTGAGTAGTGATGGTTGTGGGTTCTTTGTTGGGTTATTTTAGGGTTTAGTTATTTGTTATAATTTGTTTAGGTGTGATGCTTGTGTAATGGTTGAAAACCAAGATTTGTGCAAGTTCTTCAAACTCTTTATCCATTTCTTGTTTATGGTTGTAATTTTTGTAGGGTGTTCTTTAGGGTTTAGGGTAAGTATTGATAATTTCTTGTTTAGGGTTTTAATTTTCGTTGTTGGTTATGTGTGTTTAAGTTGAGTAGTGATGGTTGTGGGTTCTTTGTTGGGTTATTTTAGGGTTTAGTTATTTGCTATCATTTGTTTAGGTGTGATGCTTGTGTAATGGTTGAAAACCAAGATTTGTGCAAGTTCTTCAAACTCTTTATCCATTTCTTGTTTATGGTTGTAATTTTTGTAGGGTGTTCTTTAGGGTTTAGGGTAAGTATTGATAATTTCTTGTTTAGGGTTTTAATTTTCGTTGTTGGTTATGTGTGTTTAAGTTGAGTAGTGATGGTTGTGGGTTCTTTGTTGGGTTATTTTAGGGTTTAGTTATTTGTTATAATTTGTTTAGGTGTGATGCTTGTGTAATGGTTGAAAACCAAGATTTGTGCAAGTTCTTCAAACTCTTTATCCATCTCTTGTTTATGGTTGTAATTTTTGTAGGGTGTTCTTTAGGGTTTAGGGTAAGTATTGATAATTTCTTATTTAGGGTTTTAATTTTCGTTGTTGGTTATGTGTGTTTAAGTTGAGTAGTGATGGTTGTGGGTTCTTTGTTGGGTTATTTTAGGGTTTAGTTATTTGTTATAATTTGTTTAGGTGTGATGCTTGTGTAATGGTTGAAAACCAAGATTTGTGCAAGTTCTTCAAACTCTTTATCCATCTCTTGTTTATGGTTGTAATTTTTGTAGGGTGTTCTTTAGGGTTTAGGGTAAGTATTGATAATTTCTTGTTTAGGGTTTTAATTTTCGTTGTTGGTTATGTGTGTTTAAGTTGAGTAGTGATGGTTGTGGGTTCTTTGTTGGGTTATTTTAGGGTTTAGTTATTTGTTATCATTTGTTTAGGGTTTAGGGTTTGAACATGCCATACTTCTCGCGCATGGCTTCTAGTGTCAATATATAAGAGCATCTAGGGTTAGGCGTGATGCTTGTGTAATGGTTTAGGGTTTAGGGATCGAATTTTATGTGTAATGGTTTTTCAACTACACTATCATATTCAATAGTGTAGCAGAAAAAAAAAAAAAAAAAAAAAAAAAAAAAAAAAAAGATTGTGAAAAAAACTTTAACCATTTACCTATTTTAAATATAACTATAAAAAAAATGGGTATGTGTAATATTGTATGTGTTTAGATTGGTGATTAATATGTGTTTACTATTTTATAGATCAACCGAGATTGTGGTTACTTTGAATGGGTTGATCCTGAGCTGTGTGCGAAATGTAAAAGGGTTGGAACTTGGTTCTGGCGAAAGCACCAAAAATTGTTGTCAGAAGCAAAGCGGTGTGAAGACATGGTTCAACTTGAAGTCAGTAAGGTGAAGGTAGAAATGGAGAGAGAAAATCTGTGTTTGAAGGTAGAAATGGATAAAGAAATTGCCCGGTATCATAAGGAAGTAGAGATTGGGGAGATCAAACTCCATGCAGTTAAGAAGAATTACCAAACAATTCTTGCGTGTTCCTGGGTAATTTGTTTAAGTGTCATTTTCGTTTTGTTGTCTGGATACACTTCAAGTGGTGCGTATGAATGCAAGCTTGGCCGTTTGAAGTTGAACTGAGGTCTATGTAATTTTGAGATGACATTGTGTTTTTTTTATGTTTGTGTTATTTTGGGAGCACAATGTGGTATTTTGTAACATAAGTAATTGTGGGAGCACAATGCCGTACTTTTTAGAGCCGTGCAATTGTAGAAGCTTATTTGAAAAACACAATGTACTTTTTAATGAATTTATTAGTTGCTATGAATGTAATTTCCTGTTTTACGTATACACGAATTGCGTGTATGGCATGTCACTTGGGTATTTTGAGTTTTATTTTTACCTTTTAAAAATAACATTTATCATTTCAATTAAAAGTGATTTTTTTTTTTTTTTAGTAATTTTTGATTCAAACAATATTTAAAAAAAAAAATTAATGTGATGTAAAAAGTAAAAATATTAAGAATTAAAAATCAAAAAAAATTGAGAAATAGTAAGTGGTCAATGCCAAAGGAGCTATTATTATTATCCTATAAGGTGTATGTATCAAAAGATTAAATTAAAAATTAAGAGCATTCCTATTAATCTTTTCAAAGAATTTGAACAGTAATTTTTAAAATGAATCAAATATCAAATTCTTTATATGACAGAGTGATTTTTCTCTTTCGTGGCGTGCCATATCAGCCACTCCACTGAGAATCGGAGCTGATTTCTGAGAGGAGCAGAGTAGCTTCGAGGCATTTCTACCGCTGGATGACAATACTGTTTTAACTATGGCACCGAAGAAGTCAAGGACTCGCCGGACTGGGTTGGTGCCCAACCGGAGGAATGGCCACCGGCCGCCAAGTTGTATGGCGGGTAGGAGACACTTGCACTTCTTCAAGATCATACTCTCCTCTTCCATTGACGGCAAGAAACTGGTAATGCATGCCTTCTCACTACCACATATGCTTGTTGCTTTGTTTCTTTGTCTTTTCATGTCTTGAAAGGGAGGGATACATTGACTTGAAAATCAAGAATTATATCCAACGATTCCCACTTATCGTACCCATTTTTGTGGTTATGGGTATCAACCTACCACACATGATCCAATGCCCAAATACGACATCATATATACATATATAATGTTATATATATGTATATATATATATATATATATATATATATATATATATATAAATGGTATGATGCTTGAAAAAGAATGAGAACATTAAAAAGAAAAAGCAAAGGGTCCCCTGAAGGGGTGAATTGCTTGGGGAACCATCCTCGCAACTTTATCAATCGCATGTTGAAACCAATCCCCAACCAGGCCTTTAAAATTGCAATACAAAACAAACAACCTTTGGATGCATATATCTTAAAAAATATGTTTTCCTTTTACTTGTAATTTATCTCAACGTCCCTTTTTATCTTCCTGAGATTATATATGAATTAATCTAAATTCTTTGATGACAACAAACTCAAAATAATATCATAAGAAATTGGTAAATTAAAACTAAAAGACGAGAAGGGGAGAAAAAGTGGAAAAAGAAGGCCAAATCAACCTTATGTGTCATATATGTAGCAAAACAAGAATCCGGTTTCTAATACAACGATAGAAGTAAAAAATTGCACAACAAATTCAAAGAACAAAGATTGAGAGAGGATCTGAGCTATCCAAGAATTTAACGAATTCATTAATAATCTGACACACCGTATGTTGAACTATAATACAAGGCATCTCCAAACACCAATCAATCTCAACGGACCCATGATACGGAATCTCAATGGACCCATGATACCACAACTCTTTAGATGGGTTTCTCTTGGAAGGAACCTCTGTTTCATTACTTGCTACAGCATTTCCACCAACTCCTTTCTTGTCCAATCAAGATTCGAACAATACCGGACTTCAAGACTGGTCTATTAAACAAACATTTACTGCAGAAATACAAACCAATGAACATATAAGAGGTTGGTTCAACCATAGAACAACAAACAACTAATTTGAAACTACAAGGATCAAGGAATTAAAAGAAAAATATATATATAGCAAACAAAGAAGCAAGCAAGCAAACAAAGAAAAGTTATATCCTCCTCGCCTCAAAAGTAAACCAAAAACCCCTCAAAATGACATTTGACGGTGAGCATTGCTGCATCAAATTTTTCCAACGAAGAAAACATGCACTTCCCATGAGTTTAAACCGCCTTGCAGTAGATAAAAATAATGTATTCCTTCGGTAAAATTCCTAAGGAGCTTCATTCCATTGAAACGAATAAAACCCCGATTTCCTAGGCAAACCTCCTCATAGAAAATATACAAAACCCACAAATGATCACACAAGCCCAGAATATTTATAATGCGAACCATACTTCCATATCCTTAAGTGAATGATAAATCCTGTAAACAAATTTTCCAAGAAAATCTTCAAATCCAGTGAAAAAGAGGACATTTTTCCCCAAAACGTTGAAAATAAAAAATAAAAATAAAATAAAATAAACATCCACAAAGCCTGGCACAAAATGGTTCAAAAAAATGTAAGTAGTTTTTAACCCCCACACCCTCAACGGTCAAGACCAACTACTAGTATGTAGGTTAACCCCATTCCAATATTGCTTCAGCCAATACTAGCATATAGGTTAAGTCTAACAAAAAAACAAAAACTGGAAGTAACATATGGTCAGCAAAACTGAAAAATCACAAAATAGACGTCTGCCCATAAATCAATCAAAAGAAATCATCCTTTTGAGGAAAATACATGGCCGAAATTTTTTTAAGAAGATTTCAAAATTGGTCAAACAAAAAAATTTTGTGTTTTACACAATCAAAGCCCATACATTGATCTTTAAAACCACAAAGTATTATTTAACAATTAACATCAAAAGTATTATTTAAATTATGTGTTTTACACAATCTAAAGTTTTGAACAGTTAACGGCTTCCACAGAAAAATGGAAGCCTATAATCAAATTTTAAATTAAGATAAATTCATGTGTTTACTATCTCCAATGCATATTGCATTAACCCTTCGAAAAATAGACTTGGTAGAAAATAGAAATACAATCTAAGTCAGAAATAGAACCAAATAGAACCTGATATGCCATATATTAAATAAGCATAAAGAAAAACAACTCCACTCAATGAGATTGAACCAATTACACAATAGATTAATTCAAGTTCCACAGCAAGTAAAAATGCCACTTTACTAATGACTTGTCTGAAAGAAAGTGCAAGGTTTGATCTTACCTTCAATAATTTGTGAACAAAATCAGCCGAAGTACTTGGTCCAAATACCTAAAACAAAATGAACGTATCATTTGCTGTAATAACAGTAGAATCGAAATAAGAAGATCTGGCTATTGAAGTGAAAATAATAATCTAGACGTGTCAAGATGAAGAACTATAAATTGAACACATACCCCCCAGAGTTATGCAAATCGTTGGTGCAAGTAACCAACTAACACATTCACAATTTCCATACAAAAAATGTCCACATTTCCAACCTACTTCCAACCGAGTCGAAACTTACCTGCAACACAATACCAACTTCCTACCACGTATGTTGTTATCCATTCATATATCCAACAACCAACCACACCACATATATTGTTATCCATACACATTACAAATGAAAATCACATATATTGTTATCCATACACATTACCAAAAAATAAAACATGTCAAAACCACAAAAAACACATAAGGCTAGTTGTCCATGACTTTACGGCTTCCATTGTGGATTGAGCCGTTTCCTCTTGCCTTCCATAATTTCAATACCCTTTTCTACTGTTGTTGCAATGCGTTTTCCTTTCAACTTTGCGATATTATCAGACTTTGCTACAGTACCATCAGCATGTGGAGGTGCAGCAGTAGTAGGTGCAGCTACCCCACCTCTGCCTGCACCACTTCTGCCTGCAACACTTATGCCTACCCCACCTCTGCCTGCAACATCAATGCTTGCCCCACCTCTGCCTGCAACATCAATGCCTACACCACCTCTACCTCCACCACCTCGAATTGCAAATCCCCTCCCCATTTTAGCCCGTCTAGGTCCACCACCCATAGTTTTCCGTCCACTTCCACCACCTCAAGTTCTAGGCCCTGTACGTGAAGGTTGAGGTCCATCGGGGACACTTGTCATCCCTACACACAACAATAGACTTTCTTCTTTCATTCTTTTTGAACCTAATTTCCTTGCCCCTCAAAAGATTGTACTCCTTAACTGCTTCTCTAAATGTTTGTATGTCTGGGAAAGTCATGTAGAGATGCAGCTCTGGGTTAACTAGGTCCATTCGCTGAAATTCGGGCGTTTTTGTAGATGTCCCTTCAGCTTCTTCATCACTACGGGGTGGTGACTCCAATATGTCACTTCTAGCCAATTCTGAGTTTGTGTCATCATCATCTACTTCTTCAAATTTTTTATTTTTCTTACGCCCACTTTCGGACCTAATAGAAGCATCGAGCTCTGGGCCTCACCATGGTTCCCATCTTCTTCATCACCTGTTTCTTCCTCCTCACCCTCATTGTCACAACCACCATCACCATCACCAACGGTTCCAACTTCACTAGTTCCTGCTCCGGTTCCTCCAGTTCCAGTATCGCCTTCGTCAACATCTACATCAAATAAATCCTCGTCATCACTGAGTTTGCCTTTCCACCAAGGGTCATTGTAATCAACCCTTCCCTCCCCTTCATCGTCATCTTCTCCTTCGTAATCCTGAACATCACCCTGACCCTCCCCAAAACACACGACATACAAATGCACAATATATTGCCCTTTATGGCAACCAACCATGAACAATACGTCGGCATCAGAGCTGATTAAATGCAAACCCCCCATTAACGTCTTATCCGGTTCTCTGAAGTATATTAGATCCCCTGGCTTGTACCCGTAGTCTTTACAAATATCTTCAAGCTCAAAAAAAGACAAGTTGTCAGGATCATACCCTTCACCATGAACAGCAACTTCTCCCCCCACGTAATTGCAACCACAACTTCTGTCGAATCTACCGCCATACCTAACCTCGAACACTAGATTCAAAGACATCCTACAAAAATAATGAATAAAATGTATGAGAAGCAGCTTTAAATAAGTTTACCAATATTATTATTGCTTAAGAATGAAGTTATGCAAATCTAAGCTCAAACCCTAAAAATACATGCAAATATTTTGGAAGAAAGACAACCAGGTGATAATTCAAATATTTGTTAGGGTTAGGATTTAGGGTTTAGGTTTCTTAATATTTGAGAGGAATGTGTAGCGTGGTGTCTTGTGTGCACATAACGTAAGTGGAGTGTCACATCAATAATATGAGTTATAATACTACATTGATCGTTAGAGTAAATGATTTTCAACATTGCATGGAATCTAATTTGATTATGTAGTGATTACAAATTAAAGCCAAATCTGTAAAAATATAGACATGCATAATAGAATAGTAAAGCTAGTTAATTACATTAGAAAGAAAAGGAGAAAAAAAGGAGGAAAGATCATTAGAGTAAATAATTTTAACCAATATCCCTAAATCGCACTTATTGAAACCTCTAGCTCAAAAGACCTAAATGGTATAGATTTTACCTTATTATTTATCACTATTTATTAATGAAATACTAAATATTGTTCAAACTTATCCTTACATAAAACTACCCTAGCTATTATAGAACAATCAATCAATCTTTGCTACATGAAACTCCCACAAACATGATGGTTATTAAAGGTTCATATGTCATACCTTTTTATTTTTTATGTAATACATAATGAAACCCTAAACCCTAAACCCAAGTAACTGCAGCTCTACCCAACGACTTTCAAATTTGGCATTATCATTATTTTAGGGTGTTAATTAATTCAGCTTATCATCTCATCTCCTCTGCTTGAAGAAAAACATATGCCATCTTACCTAACACTGACATCGTATTGGAAGAAAATATATATACATGTTTATGGAAGAACATTTATATAATATATTGTGATTCTCCTTTTCTTTTCTTGTAATTAAGTCTTAGCGTAATTGCTGACATTTATGCTTCGTGGAAAAAAAAAAATTAACGTAAATTTGGAGCAACAAAGTCATAATCATATAATTACTAATAGATTTTACTTTCAATCTTCAAAAGGAGAAAAAGAGTTGTATAGTAAGAAGATGAAATAAAATTAATGATATATTCTTCACGTGCACATATAACATATTTCATACTGGTTGATGTAACGTGTTTTAAACGTGATATGAGAAACCACTTAAAACACGTTATATGATGTTCTCAATGGCTAACTAAATCGACTGGAGACATTTAGTGAATTAAGATAATAAAATTAGTTTTTTCAACTTTTTAGTCGATTTTATGCTTCTTGAAATGGTGGATAATTGGTGATTAAGTTTTATCAATCCTGGGTAAGTTTTATCCAAAAGAATATTTCAATGACCATTAATCAATTAATAAATAATCAGGCTGATCTTGAAATGAGAAAATTACTGTCTGGCGTGGACCCAACTTCTTTGTCTCTAACATGATATATATATATAGGGGTATTAAATTGGGCAGCTAGTGTGAACTGAGTGATGCTGATAATTAAGAATGCTCATAAATTGGGTTATTTCTTTTTAATTGGTGAATTAATTATTGTATGATTGTTGAATGTTACAATCAATGATGCAACTTCTATATAATCAATTTAAAGGATGTAAAACCGTACGAGGTGAGAACTAAAAGCTTGTGAAATAACTTTTATAAAATCTAAAAAAGTACTAATAGATTTGTTTTGTTTTTTACAAGATAAGAAAATGAACTACAACAACAAACAAACCGGAAATAAAAATCAGAAAATATAGAAGCAATTTAATGATAAAACTCAATTTAGACAAACAGTTAGCTAGCATCTCACTGCTTCGGAGGGAGATCTCCAAAGTGGAAGAAAATTGGGAGTGCAAACTAGAGGACCACTTTTGATATACATGCAAATCAGAAAAGAGGACCACTTTTGATATACATGCAAATCAGAAAAAAACATTGGGACCACTTTTGTTCACACGACAACATTATACAATTTGGGGACCACTTTTGTTCAAACACAAACAACCAAGTTTACTCTCTCTCTTCGCAATAAATCAATATACAATAGAAAACAAAAATTTGTTAACAATAAATCAACATCACGAGTTAGGGATTACCAAATTAAAACCCCTCAAGAAAACCCCAATTTACTGAAAAACCCTAGAACGATACTACACATTTCGTGGAAATTTACGAATCAAATAAGGGCAAAATCTCACCTCGTCGTACACAAAGCGCAAAGGATGGAGCTTTGGGTTGATCTCAGTGGTCATCGGGTACCTTGTCGCGTGGTCGTCGGAGGTGGGTTCTACCACAGAGGGTCCCTTTCGGTCGTGAGTCGCAAGGAGAAAGGGGGCAAAATGACGAACGCGTGGTCGCGTGTTTGATTAGTTGTTTTAAGTCCGGTTTGGGGTTGGGTTGGGTTAGGTCGGGTTGGGTTGGGTCGGTCGTGGTCGGGCGTGGGTCAAGGTGTAACCAATTGATGGGGTATTTTGGGCCCTAAATGATAAAGTGACCACGCGTCCGCACGTGGTCATCGCTCCGCTCGATCAAAGCGGTTTGACTGACGAGTGCCCAATTGCAAAAATTGAAACTTTAGGGGGGTGGATTGCAAAAATTGAAACTTTGGAGGCGGAATTGCAAATCGCTGACAACTTTGGGGGGGTAAACTGTAATTTTCCCTTTTTTTTATATCAAGTTGGATTTTGATTTTTGACCCATTCACTCGTACTTATCCTTTCTATTATTATTTTTTTTTTTTTTTGAGCAAATAAAGATAAGTTACGTACATGAATAAAAAATCGAAAAAGAATTGAGTTTCTTAACAATAAATTCAAAACAACAATACAATGCAGAAAATATAAACAAAAAAAAAAAAAGGCTAAAAAATGGCCCGATTCTCTTAATCTTGGTCAACAAACCAAAAAATGACATTAAAATGGTATTTTAAGCAAGCCAAACAAATAAAAAATGAGCTAAAAAATGATTTAATCCTCTAAATTTTGGTCAACAAACCAAAAAAATGGCACAATCAAAATTGCGTCTTAAAAAAAAAAAAAAAAAAAAAAATTGCGTCTTAAACAAGCCAAAGATCTTACTCATACTTATCCCTCTCATTTAGCATTATTGCACCTAGAAACTACTAGAGACTCTACTGTCTCATGGGGAAGCTTAATCTAAAATTTTATAATATTCTAGAGTTATACAAGTGCCTTGATTCCCACCGCTTTCTCCTTTTTTTTTTTTTTTCTTAATTTTTTCTTTACCGACAACCTCACCCACCCCAACCTCCTTCATTTATTTTCTCATTTTTCTTCTTTCTCCCACCTTCTCTCCGCCACTTCAGCTTCCTCTCTCTTTTCTCATTTTCTCTTTCCCCATCACTCACTTTGTTTTATATTATTTTATTTATTACTTTGTCACCCACTATCCAGTATCCACTCTCTTTCTTTTGTTTTTTTTGTTTTTTTCTTTTCCTTTTCCTCAACTTCCCCACTCACACACTCCTTCCTCACTCTTTCTTCGTTTTTTTCCACCTCCCTCTGCACTCCACGAGTTTTTTGTGTTTTATATATTTAAATGTCTTTTCCTTTTTTTCTAAGTAATAAGCTTAAGTTTTAATTAAAAAAAAAGTATTTTTTAATTTTTAATCCTTTGCACTCTTCCCATCTCCAAAATCACACTTCCTGCAATTCCGTTTTTTAAAATTAAAATTTTTCGTTAAATGAGGCAATATTCAATGTGTGAAATCTCTTTTGTTGGGCACTCAATTAGCCTGCAGCAAAAAAATAAAGAAATGCTGTTAGCAATTAAAATGTGAAGCAAAAATGTGTGTTTTCAATTTAGAAAGCTCACGCAGAGATTCCATGTTCATTAAAATATCAAAAAATGTAACCTTGAAATCCGGATTGCTCCTTGTTCCAAAATATTTATGTCATGCGTCGACGATGAGACTCAAAAACCAAAAAAAAAAAAAAAATAATAATATATAATACCAATTGTTAACTATATTTTTCTTCTTTAGAATACCAATTGTTTAACATCTTTAGATCCTATCACCGCTTCAGTTAGCATTAGGAAGAGCTAAAGGCAGCATGGGAAAGTGATTATTTGTAAACTGATATTAACTCCAATTGAATATATTTAAAAAACCTATCTAATCAATCTACTCCTATTTAATATTAATTGTCTACCAACACAAGGTCTTCACCTAATACTCACTGAAACTACTTCATATCATTATTGAGAGAGGTCCTTCTTAGTCTGTGCCAAAAAGAATGAAGAACATAAAATGGTGGCGTGGCCGATATAAGATTCTTAATGTACTAACACATTTAAATTTTGTTCTTATGAAAATAGTTTATTTTAAAATTTCTTAAATTTGGGTAATGCTATTTACTATTTGTTATTTGTTTTTTTAAAGATAAATATTTGGAGTACATATATGTCTTAACCCATTATTGTGCCTATTGGTTTCTTGATGCACGGCAAACTGGAATATGCAATTTGTTTGCACCCGTGGCACTCCACTACAACCCCAATATAGCAAATCCAAAAGCTACCCTCCTATCATAGCAATGGTTATAAGGCTATGTAGATTTTGACCCCAAAAAAAAAAAAAAAAAAGTATTGGGAAGCCACGTTTCGGTTAAGTAGAACCTATATTTTTGTGGTCTCTAAAAAATGATACATGTGTATTTTTCTAATGATTAATATTTTTGGTTTGTTATGTAATCGCCTTTAAAAAAAATCAATTTAGTGTAATAATTTTGAGGATTTTAGTATTACAATCAAATTGGGGATATAGATGGATATATTTTTTTTAAAACAAATAAAAGATAGGTTGTGATATATAGTACCTACTTATTTAGATTATTGGCAACTTTCTTGAGTATTGATCGATAAAAATATATTTTAAGGTATCTCAATGATTCAGAAAAGATTATTGATTATGATTTAATAATTTTATTACGGTTTTATGGATTTAGGTTGTGAAATGAATGCTAGTAACTAATTTGGTGACAAAAGAGTTTAGATTAGTTTAAATTGAATTGATGTTGAGCTTCTGTATATTTTTCTCTTAATCTTCTGGATTAATCTTGAGCTTTTTTTGGTTTTTGATTTTTTGATTTTTTTTATATATTTTTCTCTTAATCTTTTGGGTTAATCTTGAGCTTTTTTCGGGTTTTGATTTTTTTTATTTTTTAGGTTTTATTTTTATTTTTTTTTTTTGTATATTTTTCTCTTAATCTTCTGGGTTAAAAAATGGCACAATCAAAATGGCGTCTTAAGCAAGCCAAAGATCTGACTCATACTTTTCCTTTCATTCACTCATACTTATCCGTTCATTTACCATTATTGCAGCTAGAAACTACTAGACTCTACTGTCTCATGGGGAAAGCTTAATCTAAAATTTTATAATATTCTAGAGTAATATAAGTGCCTTGATTCACACTATGAGTGTTTCCCACCGCTTTCTCCTTTTTTATTTTTTATTTATTTATTATTTTTTTTCTCCTCTCTTTTCTTCCTCTACCGACAACTTCGCACAGCCCCATCTCCTTCATTTCTTTTTCTTTTCATTTTTTCATTTTTCTTCTTTCTCCCACCTTCTCCGCCACTTCCGCTTCCTCTTCCTCTTTTCTTATTTTCTCTTTTCCCAGCACTCACTTTGTTTTATTTTATTTTATTTATTTCTTTGTCTCCCACTATCCGCTCTCTTTCTTTCTCTTCTGTCGTTTGTTGTTTATTGTATATTTACATGAAGTGAAAAATAAAAGAAACACAGAAATTTCTTCACCTTCCGACGCTCAATCTCTTTTGAAAAATTCTTCTACTACTTTGTCTTAATTTCTTCATCTTGAATGTTATGCCTTATGCGCAACAAGATATCGGGCACCCAATATTCCTTACAGAAAATCGTACTCCATAATTTAATTGTTGCGGCAGTTACTAGGGTCTTCTGACTCCACATGATCAAGTTCTGTTGGCGGGTTGATCCGAAATAGAGACCATCAACGATTCATTGGCATTTTCTGTCCAGTGCACTGCTTCGTGTCAAATATGGCAATACGCGAGGGTAAGAAATGCTGAGATTCAACATTTGAATAACCACGTTAAAATTTTATTGGATTTACTAAGAGATTATAGACAAAAGGCTACTAATCTCATATAATAATTTTAATGGACTAATTGCAATGGAGAAGGAACATGACTTTATAGGACAGATTCTTTAAAGCAAATGAGTGCGTGTGGTGCACGTTGGCATGTTAGTCTAATCCAGCCGCTCACGTGTGGATTTCTAAGTCGTTAGATAAATAGAAATATTGAAAATAAACGCCAAAAGTAACTCGAATGTCGAAAAAGTCGATCGGCTTGAAATTATGAGAGGACACGATCTGTAAATCACGGAAACTTTTTGACAAAATTATTCGAAATAGAGAAGACCACTGAACGTCCTCGGAACAAATTAGGAGTCTCTAGGTCGATCTTCAGAATTGTTGTGCCTTCTATTTATGCAACTCTTTTTGTATTGAACCTTTGTTTACTAATAATAATTTTTTTTGTTATTATTATTATTGTTATTCTTTTATCAATATACTTATAAATATTTGGGATATTCATTACACAAAAAATAACAAAGATGTATTTTTCTTACTTCCTACTTAAAATATTTATTTCCCGTCATTAAAAACAACATGTGCATTGCACGGGTTACAAGCTAGTTATATTTATCCAACAAGTTAGTAGAATTATATAAGGTGATGCAAGGAAGTGAATGTTATGAATGAAAAGCCTTCAAAGTTTATTAAAAATCTTGGAGATTTTTAGAGGATATCTCAATCGGTTGGAGACCACACCTCATGAAACGGAAGTTACTAGTTCAAATTCCCTCCCATTGTTCCATAACTTTGGTGATACTCAATAGTTTGGTGTGTCCACAAATAGATAAATTTGTACTTGTTAGACCTGATTCTAGTTTAAAATTTCAAGATTTCCAGAATTTGGTTCGAAGAAGCGTGACTAAGCCCAAACTTTAAATATGTTACACAAAATCCTAAGAACGCCATTTTGACTATGTACAGACCGTTATAACTTGATTTTTTTATATTTCCGCATATGAGAGAGAGATGAATTCGAACTAGTGACCTCCGCTTTATTAGGCATGGTCTCAACCGATTGAGCTATTTAGGTAGAACATGTGTATAAGTTGTGTAATATGCTTAGCAATTTGTACATGTTTAGGTAGAACATGTGTATAAGTTGTGTTTTAATGAAGCTATATTTTAAATTAGTGCTATGCTGTTTACAATATGAGTTTGTGGTTTTTTTAAAAAAATAAATAAAAAATAAAAGTTGCAATGCAAATTTATTGCATTATTTATGTTAGGTGGTCTTAGGCCTCTCTTAATTCTAAAAGCTAATTTAAGAGGTGAGACTTTCTCTTGCACACTTATAAAGTGATCACCAACCCATTCCACAACCAATATAAAATAATCCCAACAATTTAATGGACCAATAGTAGCGCTATATGGATAATGTCAAATAAAACATCTATATTTGACGGGACGTTACAACTGGCATGTTAAAATTTGTAACTCGGGTTCTTAGAAGCCAGTACGTAGGCCCACTAACAAGCAAGGGGTAAGTGATATTTCTTACCCCTTCTACATGCTTAAAAATTAAAATGTTTATAAATGTTTTCGTATTCTAATTTTCTTCACGCTATTAAATGTTTATAAATGTTCATGTTACCACGTGTTATGATTTTATTTTATGAAAATTATGTTCAAGTTTCAAAGATGTTATGCTGTTATTCAAATATACATGGTATTCATGTGATTCTATTCTATTGGAGAGAAAAATAATTTTTATTTTTAAGAAAAGAAAAATCCCCCTCATATTGCCCTCAGATTATGAGAACAACGTTAAAGAAGGAGAAGAAAAAAGTTTAGGGCATTTGAAGAGGAGGTATGATGAGAAGAGAAGATTTTAAAAATTACTTATAAATTTAGAAAAATAAATGTGAAAGGTGTGTACAGTATTACTCTATGCTACTCGTCTATCTCCTCTTTATTTTCTTTTCTCTCCGCCACCTTGTAGCCCTTCTTCCCCATTTTACTCAGAAAAAAATTAAAAAAGAAACTTCCGAGGTGGTTCGTAAAAGAGAGGAGCTGACCCCATTTGTAAGGTTTTTCATTTCATGAACTAGAAAAACGAAGTAGGGAAAAAAAAAAAAAAAAAATCAAATAAGAAGTGGAGTGCAGTAAAAACACTAGCAACATCTTTTTATTATTTTATTTTATTTTTTAAATGTATGAAAAATTCTTAAAAACTCACTGAGGGAAACAAAAGTGCCTAACATTAGTTTAATATAAAAAGGCTGTATTTCTCCATTCTTTTCTCTCTTTTCCTTCAACTATTTATTTGAAAAAAAAAAAAATTTTAAATGACTTTCTCTTTCTTAGAGGTATTTATTTAAATAATATTTAAATAGTAAATGAAAATGATAAAGGGAGTTAATTGTGAACTTTATTTGAATAATAAAATAAAAAAGGAAAATGTTAAAGACACAACACTAACTCAACTTAGGACCAACTTCTCTCCTACGTGTCATTTAACAACAAAAGAAATTGAGAGAGAGGATTTTGAGATTCCGAAAATTTGGGAAAGAAGACAATTTGTTTGGTTTAAGATTCAAATTTTTGTACACGTAGGAGAGAAGTTGGCCATGAGTTGGGTTTGTGTTGTGTCCGTATCAAACCTCAATAAAAAATAGTTTGGTTCCCTATTTTTTTTTTCTTAAATAAATTTTTAATTTAATTCTCTAAATTTCATTGCTTTTATAATTATTCTCTAAAAATAAAAATAAAAATTCAATTTGATATATTAAATTTTAAAAAATTTACAATGTTACATCTTTATTAAAATTTTCTGTTAAATGGAGAAACCAAAATACAAAAAATACCATTGTTTAAAATTTTTTTTTTAAAAAAAAAATTGTTTTCGAGCTAATCTACGATTGAGGCATAGCAAAGCCTGTGAAAATTAAAAAATAAAAATAAAAAAGTTTTAAAAAATTAAGTAAAGCTTCTAAAAAAAGCTGTTTATTAAATGTTTTGGTGGACGTCAAAGTCTTTATAGATAATTGAAGAAAAAAAGAAAAAGGTAGAGGAATCATATCATTTTTTTTCGGGATAAGAGAAAGCTGTTTCATGGCCGACCAGGAAGGCAGCGAGGCACTACCTAAAAGCATTTGGTGGACCCCAAGCCATGTAATTTGATCAGAGAAATCAGCAGAGTAGGAAATTTCCGAGTTGCTTCGCAGTCAATTAGCTGAGTAATGATTCAAGTTACGCGGCGTGCGTGAACAGTAACGCACGCCGCTGACGTGGCATATGCCACGTCGTAACCCCTGTTCATAAAAAAAAAAAAAAACAAAAACAAAAACCTGCGTTCAAAACTTCAAAACCCATCCCATTTTCATTTCCCTCCAGCTTCTTCTGCACCAAAACCCAGCCCCGATACCCAATTTCTTCCCAAAACCATTTTCTCCCCCCACCGGCGTCGTGATCTCATTTCTCCACCGTGCGTCCATCTTTCTTCCAAGGCCCTCATTTTCCCCCTCAAAATTCTTCCCCCAAAATTCTCCCTACCCTGCGACCGAGGACCTGCTCCACAACCGCCGGAAGTTCGCTGCTCGTTGCTGCCCAAGACCCATCTCGACGCAGCCGCTCGTTGCCGCCCACGCCGCCGTTCATCGAAGCCCTCTCTCTTTGCTTCCTCCTCTGAAAGGTTTCAGCTCTCTCTTTCTCTCTTGCTTAGGGTTTATGCACAGAAAAGCAAAGCTATAACTCTTTCTCTCTCTCTCTCTCTCTCTCACTCAGACACACAAATCCACAAATGGAAAGACAAAGAAATAGGTTTTATTTCTTTATTTTCATTTATTTTTCTGGGTGAACAACCGAATGGGAATGCGATTTGGAGTTGATTTTTGTTGTTCTTTGTGGATTTTGGGTGTGAGTGGCCGACTTGTTGAAAAATTGGCTCATAGTAGTCAAAAATGAAAGACTTTGTCTCTTTGTCAAAGTTGTCATGCTCCTTATCTCCAAATACACCGTATGAGGACTTCTTCAATAAGGAAGTCTCTGCACCTAAGAGTTTTAACTGCACTTAGCCTTGCATTAACTCTTTTGTTATTCCTTTTGTCAACAAAAGTAGCAACTGCATTAACTCCATTCTTTCTTCATTTGTCAACAAAAGGAGTAGCCATTGTTTTTTGACTTCTTGTACATTGTGGTTATAAATATCCATTGGCTTCATTGCAAGAAAGAGGTCGAGAGAGTGTGCTGGTTTTTCTGTAGAGATTGAAAAACATTTGTATTGCTCTGCAGAAATTAGGAAGAACCAGTATTGTTTTGAGTGTGAGGAAGATTTGGGTGTATTTGGGGATTTGGGTTTGTGAGTGTTTTAATACTCTTTTGTGTCTCCCTTTTGAATAAGTGAAATCTCTCTATTATTGCACCGTGGATGTAGGCAAGTTGCCGAACCACGTAAATCTTGTGTTCTTGTTGTTATTGCTATTTATTTTTCCTTTAAACGCTATATCATGTTTGTTTCGCTTGATTGATTGTGTGAGAGATTCGTGACCTTTCGCACAACACGACTATGTGCTTGGTTTGAGAAGTTTTGTTGTGATCTTTTGGAGGAGCCCAATGGGCTTTTGTTTGATGAAGTTTGAGTAGCTTTTGTTGTTTAATTTTGGTTCTAGAGGGCCAAATGGAGTGAATATGTTTTTGAAAATTCTTTTGGTTGATTTTGTTTGGGATGCTCTAGGTAAGCACCGAATGGGAGGGAGGAAGAATTTGGATTCTTTCTCTAACATTGGCCGAATGGATGTTGGTTGTTGCAATTCTTGAGTACTACTAGTGAAATGTGATATATAAAGGTGAGCCCTTGGATTGGCAATTAATTGCATTGCTCCAGATTTTTAGTGTGGTATTAATGCCTTCTATTTTGCAGTGTAGTCCCTTTTTTTTTGGCATCGTCAATGCTGTTTTTTCTATTTCAGGGTTTATGTTCATATTTAGATAATTATGTGTTACAACCAGCTTTTCCATAACATCACTATCACTTTTTTTTCCCCTTCTTTAAGGGATTGCTTTGTATATTTCCTGTATACTTGGGGTTTTCCTTGTATTAATAAAACTTTCGTATTACCTATCAAAAAACATATTAAAAGCCCGGTATGTTGTATCAGATTACATGATTTCGTATTACTCTACAGTTAAATTGTTTCTTGACTCTCATTTCTTCTCATCCTTTGGCTCGTCTCATTTCTTCTCTTGAGGACCAAAATGTTGCCCCAAGAATTGAATGATAGGTCATGTCTACAATTTGGTTTAGCATATTTTGTCTATTTGATGCGTTGTTGATGGGTCCTTGGCATATACATACATTCATAGTAAAAATGATCATAATTTATGTCAAATTTATATGATTTTTGCCGTGGGTCCTTTACAAATTCATGCAATTTCTGTCATTTACTGCCCTTGACACTTGTGATTAATTTGTATTTCAAATGGCTCTCATTTCTATCTTTAAACCACACTTGTAATTTATCATTTCTATCATGTTGTAAAATTTTCTTGTGTCTAGGCATTTGTGGAATTCTCTACTTGCAACACATTCTTTCTTTTCATCCATTACTGTCTGGATGGAGGATTTATAATTAATTTTAGCAGAGTTTTCAAATAAAATTACACCGTAGAAATCAAACATGTCGGCTTGTTAAGACTAAGCTCTCTTTTGTTGCTTTTTGAGTAATAGACTTATTTGATATAGGTACTCTGGACTTGTTGGAAATGCATCTCAAGTAATCCTAAGATTTTGGAAGAGGTCAAAGAAGAGAAAGGAGCTCAAACAGTATGATGTCCACAAAGATATAGAAGTTCAAAGAATGCAATAACTGGATGGAAGAGAGTTTGTAAGCGGTGATCTTTACCTTGCTCTTTTGTTATAATAAATTAGTCTTGGGTTACTTACCAAAGAGGGAAAGAGTAAATGGTTTTGTAAAGGGTGAATATAGAAGTTCAAAGCAATGTGGAATCAATTCAAGGAAATTAGTTATTAGCTAAGTTGTTGAGGAAGATTCAAGTTCTCACTAATTTAGTCTTTTTCAATTTCTTATTCTATTATATTTTGCAAGGTGGGAGGAGGTCATATGAAAAAAGTGTATGTTCATTTAGTACCCGGAGAATATTTTGTATATTTAATCACAACATTCTAACAATGTATATTTTGTTAGAACTTATACTCTACTAGTTTGAAAATGCAAAATTGGTTGGAGTTGCTCCTGAGAAAATGGTGCTTATTGTACTGTACAGGGAGGCACATAGGGTTGACTCTTATTGTATATACTTATTCTAAGGTGAATGCATTTTAATGTAGTTATGAATTTAGGCCTACAAACGAGCCGAGCCGAGTTTTGGCAAACTCGGACCGGCTCGTATTAAAGGATATGTAAACGAGTTGAATTTGAGCTCGAGCTGAAAACCCCTTGTTTGAACTCAGCTCGCTGGGTATATATGGTAGCTTGAGCTCAAGCTTGCTAGAAACACACTTTTGAGTCGAGCCAGGTACTCGAGTGGCTTGAGCTCGAGGTAGGGCATTTTTTGCTCTGCAACAAAGAAGAAGAAAAAAAAAAAAGAAGAAAAAGAGAGCTTGAGGATAAGAAAGTGTAAAAAAATAAAAATAACATATTTAGAAAATTTTGAGAAAATGGTTGAAGGAGATGAAAAATTGGTAGGGAATGGTGATTTCCATTCCCCCACAAAATGTGAGAAATGTTTAAATTTTGCAACAAAAAGTGAGTGCTAAATGATCAACCTGTTTGTCTATGTTTTGTTAAAAATGATTTTGGTAATCAATTTTTGCAAATAGAGAATCACGTTATGTGGCTTACCAATCTTTGACCCAAAGCTTTCCTGGCTAATATTACCTAATATTTGAGTAGTCATTGTAATTGCCACACGACTAGCCATCTGAACGATAGTCCAAACAAAAATTCAAATTCTTATTAACTAGAAATTTGCTACCTTTCTTTCTTCGGTTCATGTTTTGAAGATTAACAATGAAAAGGATGGCCATTTAAAATGAATCTATCTTCATTGCTTATGGACTTCAACAAGAATAATATTAAACTAAAATCATGGGCACATACGTGAGCAAAGTGCTTCCACAAGTAATATGACTTAAATAATTTGTCCAAAGAATATGACTTCAATAATTTGTGCGCTTCTCCGACATTAATCACAATTACAAAAGTTGCTACCAACTGTTCAAACTTACCAAAACCATATACCATTCCAATTGTTCCAACTTACAAAAACATTCCAACTATTTAAACTTGCAAAAATTATACATCATTTCAACTTGTTCAACACTTACAAAAACTATACACCACAATCAGCCAACTATAAACTCAAAATCTTTTAACATTTACTAAAAGCATTAGCTAAAAATAAGAGAGCCTCCGTACAAACAAACCAACAGGCTCAATCACTTGGTCAAAGAGGCTGAAACGCATATTCTGCAACAAAAGAAATTCGTAAGTTAGCAAAATAAACAAACTTGGTTTTTTTTTTTTTTTGAAAAAAAGAAAAAAAAGAAGGTAGATTACAAGGGTGTCCTACACTGGCTCAAGGTTTGGACTTCTAGCAGGTTCTTTCTTCTTTTTTATTTTTTTTTTTAAAAAACTATCAACAAGGTAAGTGGGGCGTGTCTAAAAAAAACAGTGGGGTGGGGGTGAAGCAACACACCACCATGCGTCTTTTTTTTTCCCCCAAATTACCTAAATACCACTTAACTATTATGGATATTACACACGCTATCTAGACTTTCACATGAAAGCATTTGTTTTATAATTTCACTCATCTTTAGCAACTCATCCATCTCACAATCATTGTTCTATATGCATGTTCATTGCAGTGACATATTACTCAATAATTGCTCAGTAGTTGAATGAGATCACTACAATATAAATAGAACATTTGACTAAATCAGTGAATAAAAGGAAACATGGCTCTAAATTCTTGTATAAGATCTAATGCAATGAAACAAAACTAAAGGAAAATAACAGAGAGGCAAACAAAACTAAAGATCGCATTTTATGGGACAAGTGAACAATTAGGAAAAGGAGGAACTTCAATGTTGACACTACTAACATGAATTAAACAAGAAGCGGTGAAATGTGAGCATGTCAATCTATCCAAAACTAATAATAGTAAGATCACAAAAAAGGTAAAACAACTGATTAAAATATGGTGTTAAGAATGCTAATCAAATCTTAACCAACCTTTACTGCCAAATAAAAACAAATTTGTATGTGAATCCACAACATTGATTCTCACCAAACTAGAAACGAAAAGCATATTAAGTGACAGCTGATGAAATGGAGATAAATCCATGGTCTCTTTTGAAAATATAAATTATTGTCATACCATTTAAGAACAAGGTAATTAGAGAAATAAGCAAAACAACACTTAAAACCTAATTGCCAACATACAGATAGTCACCTTAGGGTACATCTAAGTTTTTAAGACATGAATACTTCATAAATTAGCACAAACTATGAACTATATTTCTCATACCAATCAAGTATCTACCTTTACATTAAAAATAATCCAAAGGAAAATAAATAGATGGATGAAATATGAAGCATGTGGTTGTTGTATCTTTACGGATAATTTTTCATGTAGACCCTCACCTTTATTTCTCATAAGCTAATATTTTGCAACCTAACAAATGCTATAGTGCAACAAGCTAACATTGTATTTTTCATCTTGTAGTCTAGCAAGAATGATAACGATGCAGTCGATAAAAGTTTAATAAGACTAGAGAAGACCCAACATTTTTTATGTTAGTTCATTCTCTTTTGAACACAACATATGCACTTTTTACAATATACTGCAAGCGGAAAAGCTTATTTCATCTAAACAAAAGGCCCAGATAACTTCAATCCTATAGTCTTTTTTATTTATTTTTTCCTTAACAACTTCAATCCTACAGTCATTGTAAGGTAGCATGCTCTCTTCAAAACGACAAATCATGTAATCTGAATACAACAAACCAGGCTTTTAGCAATTCTAGGCAATATGTTTTCTAATAGGTAATACGAAAGTTTTATTAATACAAGAAAAACCCCAAGTATACAGGAAATATACAAAGCAATCCCTTAAAGAAGGGGGAAAAAAAAGTGATAGTGATGTAATGGAAAAGCTGGTTGCAACACATGATTATCCAAATATGAACATAAACCCTGATATGGAAAAAACAGCATTAACAATGCCACAAAAAAGGGACTACACCGCAAAATAGAAGGCATAAATCTTGACTTTCCTATAACTTAATGATGCTGGGGGTTTATACAGCTTATGCGGGACCAGCAGCACAGAGGAGTTTGTGGAGCAGTGCATTAACAATGCGGAGTGCTTGACTTTTGGAGTGAGGAAGCAGAGCAGAGGCATGGGTGGCTACCTAATCAACAGCAGATGGCAGAAGAACTTCTGGCTCTTGGCTTAGGCCTAGACTCCTCCTAGCCATTATGACTAATACATACGGGAAGATAATTTCTAATATTAGCTTCTTAGCTTTACTCTCTGTAACTACCAAGTACTGACTAGATCTCTCTATGTATTAATCAAGTGAAAATAAAAGCTCTACCTATCTCTCTCCCAACATTGACGACCACTCTTTTCGCCTCACTTTACTGGGTGGTGGGTATGCCTTGGGGCTATTGCAAAACAATTTTACAATATGCCTAATTCATCAAATTCTAATCCTGTTTCTCCTTTTTATTCTCTATTCAATTATTGTTAATGGAGTTGGGCTCATTCCATGAGCAAAAATACATGTAATTGTGCAGTCTTGGGTGGTGAAGGTCATAAAATGCCATAAGCATATGAATTAATGGAAAGTTATGGATCTCAACACATTCAGACCAAAATTATGACAATATATAAGAACCTGAAGGCATTAATACCACACTAAAAATCTGGAGCAATGCAATTAATTGCCAATCCAAGGGCTCACCTTTATATATCACATTTCACTAGTAGTACTCAAGAATTGCAACAACCAACATCCATTCGGCCAATGTTAGAGAAAGAATCCAAATTCTTCCTCCTCCCATTCGGTGCTTACCTAGAGCATCCCAAACAAAATCAACCAAAAGAATTTTCAAAACATATTCACTCCATTTGGCCCTCTAGAACCAAAATTAAACAACAAAAGCTACTCAAACTTCATCAAACAAAAGCCCATTGGGCTCCTCCAAAAGATCACAACAAAACTTCTCAAACCAAGCACATAGTCGTGTTGTGCGAAAGGTCGCGAATCTCTCACACAATCAATCAAGCGAAACAAACATGATATAGCGTTTAAAGGAAAAATAAATAGCAATAACAACAAGAACACAAGATTTACGTGGTTCGCAACTTGCCTACATCCACGGTGCAATAATAGAGAGATTTCACTTATTCAAAAGGGAGACACAAAAGAGTATTAAAACACTCACAAACCCAAATCCCCAAATACACCCAAATCTTCCTCACACTAAAAACAATACTGGTTCTTCCTAATTTCTGCAGAGCAATACAAATGTTTTTCAATCTCTCTGAAAAACCAGCACACTCTCTCGACCTCTTTCTTGCAATGAAGCCAATGGATATTTATAACCACAATGTACAAGAAGTCAAAAACAATGGCTACTCCTTTTGTTGACAAATGAAGAAAGAATGGAGTTAATGCGATTTGCTACTTTTGTTGACAAAAGGAATAACAAAAGAGTTAATGCAAGGCTAAGTGCAGTTAAAACTCTTAGGTGCAGAGACTTCCTTATTGAAGAAGTCCTCATACGGTGTATTTGGAGATAAGGAGCATGACAACTTTGACAAAGAGACAAAGTCTTTCATTTTGACTACTATGAGCCAATTTTTCAACAAGTCGGCCACTCACACCCAAAATCCACAAAGAACAACAAAAATCAACTCCAAATCGCATTCCCATTCGGCTGTTCACCCAGAAAAATAAAATGAAAATAAAGAAATAAAACCTATTTCTTTGTCTTTCCATTTGTGGATTTGTGTGTCTGAGTGAGAGAGAGAGAGAGAGAGAGAGAAAGAGTTATAGCTTTGCTTTTCGTGCATAAACCCTAAGCAAGAGAGAAAGAGAGAGTGAAACCTTTCGGAGGAGGAAGCAAAGAGAGGGCTTGATGAGCGGCGTGGGCGGCAACAGCGGCTGCGTCGAGATGGGTCTTGGGCACAACGAGCGAACTTCCAGCGGTTGTGGAGCAGTCCTCGGTCGCGGTAGGGAGAATTTTGGGGGAAGAATTTTGAGGGGGAAAATGAGGGCCTTGGAAGAAAGATGGACGCACGGTGGAGAAATGAGATCACGACGCCGATGGGGGAGAAAATGGTTTTGGGAAGAAATTGGGTATCGGGCTGGGTTTTAGTGCGAGAAGAAGTGGAGGGAAATGAAAATGGGATGGGTTTGAAGTTTTGAACGCAGGTTTTTGTTTTTTTTTTTTTTTTTTTTTTAATGAACAGGGGTTACGACGTGGCACATGCCACGTCAGCGGCGTGCGTTACTGTTCACGCACGCCGCGTAACTTGAATCATTACTCCAATTAGCTACAAATGTCATCTATCATTACTCGTTTATAACACTCGGCTGCTGCCTCCGTCTCAGTCGCTCCCTTCTCCTTCAAGCCTTCAACCCCCATCGAACTTACTCATCAACATGGCTGAACTTGCCTTTGGCATCATAGGGAATGTCATAGTGAAGCTTGGGTCCGTTGCTTACCAAGAGTTCATCTTGGCATCAGATTTCAAAAGCGATCTGAAAAAACTTGAGCGCACCATGCGAATCATTAAAGGCGTTCTCCTGGATGCCGAAAAGAAGCAAGCAAGTAATCCCAAGTTGAAACACTGGATAGAGCAGCTCAACGATGTCCTTCATGACGCAGAGGATGTGCTTGATGAAATTCAGTACCAAGCTTTAAGGAAGCAAGTGGTTGCCACACATGGGAGCACCTCTACAAAGGTACGTCATTTCTTTTCATCCTCTATGACGCGTGCATTCCCTTTCAAACTAGCTCATAAGATCAAAGTCATTAGAAAGGGGTTAGATGAGATTGCTGCTGATAAGAATCAATTTGATCTTACCATAATACCTGGAGATGCACATATCACGCACCGGTTGAGGGACACAGATTCAGTGTCATTTGTCGATCCATCAACTGTAATCGGTAGAAATGGGGCCAAAGAAGATATCATAAATCTTTTGATGAAACCAGATGGTAGCAAAAATGTCAATGTAATTTCCATAGTTGGATTAGGAGGTTTGGGGAAGACCACACTTGCCAAGTTGGTGTACAATGATGAACATGTAGTCGAGACTTTTCAATTGAGAATGTGGGTTTGTGTGTCTGAAGATTTTAGTGTTACAAGATTGATAAAAGAAATCCTTAAATCTGCATGCAGTACAATTGATCCCAATTCGAATGTTGATACATTGCAAACTAAATTGAGAGGAGTTTTAAGGGATAAAAAATTTCTACTTGTCTTGGATGATGTCTGGAATGAAGATCATAATAAATGGATTGAATTGAGAGGTTTTTTAATTGATGGTTCCAAAGGAAGTAAGATTATAGTGACAACACGTAGTAACTTGGTTGCCGAGACTATGGAAACTAATTCCACATATAGTTTAGAAGGTTTATGCCAAGAGGATTGTTTGTCTTTGTTTGTGAAATGTGCATTTAAGGAAGGAGAAGAGAAACAACATCCAAACCTGTTAAAAATTGGAAACGAAATTGTGGAAAAATGTAAAGGGGTTCCATTGGCAGTGAGAACTTTAGGCGGCCTGCTATATTCGAAAGTTGATGAACGGGCATGGAAATCTGTAAGAGATGACAAGATATGGAAATTAAAACAAAAGGAGGATGACATCTTACCTGCATTGAAATTGAGTTACAATCAATTGTCAATTCACTTGAAGCGATGCTTTGCCTTTTGTTCTCTTTTCCCAAAAGACTTCGAATTCAATTCGATTACTTTGATTCAAATGTGGATGGCACATGGACTAATACTTGAAAAGTCTATTGATGAAAAAAAAGAGTTGGAAGATGGGCAATTGTATATAAATGAGTTGGTGTCAAGATCTTTCTTCCAAGACTTTGAGAGACTTCCTTTCACTCCCAACTTGTATGGCTTTAAAATGCATGATCTCATCCACGATCTTGCAATCTCCATTGCACAAGGGGAATGTTCAATAGTAGACTTGGGCACCAAAGAAATTGCTGGGACTGTTCATCATTTGTCATTTTCAAAAATGGATCAAGAAATTCCAAAATGCTTAGACAAGCTAACAAATGTGCGTACCGTTATGCCCGCTATAGACTTCCAACCATTCCCATTGTCCTTTGTTGAAGCATGCATCTTGAAATTCAAGTACTTGCGATTACTTAATTTAAGATTTTCATCTTTCGAGGTGTTGCCAAGTTCTATTAGTACTTTGAAGCATTTGAGATGTCTTGACGTATCTCATAATAACAAAATCAAGTTACTTCCTAATTCAATATGCAAGCTACACAATTTGCAAACATTAATGCTTGGAGGATGTAGCGAACTTGAACGGTTGCCCAAAGATATAAGGAACATGAACCTTAGGAGTTTGGTAGTGACAATAAAGCACACGTGCTTGTCGAAGAATGGACCCTTGAATTCGCTTCAGTTTTTGTGTGTATATGCTTGTTCGAGACTAGAAGTTTTTTTTCAAGGAATGGACAAGTGCCTCCCCAACCTTCGGACACTGGAAATAATTAAGTGTCAAAGTATGTCATCTTTGTCTATCAATATCAAGCACCTAACCACGTTAGAGAATTTGTACATTGATGAATGTCAAGATCTTAGTTTGATGGGAGAAGAAGACAGTGAGGCTCTCAAGCCCAGCCTCCGAAGTTTGACGATTATTTGTTTACCAAACTTGGAGGTTTTGCCCCAATGGTTACAAGGATCTGCTAATACTTTACAACACCTATGCATCTTTGATTGTAAGAATTTCATTGCCTTGCCTGAGTGGCTGTCAACTCTCAAATCACTTCATACACTTGAGATTATCAATTGTCCCAAGTTGTCATCTCTTCCGAAGGGGACAAATCATCTCACCACACTAAAAAAATTAGACTCGTACCGGAGGTCTTACTTGATGTGGGAACCGAAGGAAATAAAGCGGCAGAAAATACACAACATACGGTGGTAAGGGCAATTATTTCTTTCTTCTTCTTCTTTAGTCTTAAACTTTTAATGCTCTATTTATTCAAACCCCAATGTTTGTCAAGTGGAAGCGTGTAAAATTCATACACCGAATTCATTTTTGCCTTGATCAAATTTGATGTAAACTAAAATGAAAAACAAAAACAAAAAAAAAAAACCTTTTTTGGACAAAATCTTTTTGCTATTTACCTCGTCCAATACCTCCAACTGCAAATATTCTGATACTAGAGCACTAAATCTCATTTAATGCATGGAGAAATTATATCTTTTGTGTGGAACATAATATATAATATTTCCAAGTGTATCTATGTTATATATTTATTAACTTTTTCTTTTGTAATCAAATTTTTCTGGTTTTATTCTCATAATATTATATTTGTATGTCTAGTCATGTGCAGGCCATTCGGGCCGCTAATATTTTCAAAGCTGCCGCGACATGGGCCCCCCGACAGTAGAACCCTGAATGTAAGAAAGTTTAAAGTTATATGATCGTTTGTTAAGTTTCATATTTTTTCTTCATTGTAATTTGAATTAAGAGATGTAAATAAAACAACATTGCTGCCATTTTACTTCTTATTAAGATTATTTAAAATTGGTCCATTTTAATTCTTATTAAGGTTATTTAAACAACATTGTGCATTGCTCATTGTCGAGATCTTAGTTTGAATGGAGAAGAAGACAATCAAAATTTCGAGCTTAGCCTCCGAAGTTTGACGATCATTGATTTACCAAAGTTGGAGGTTTTGCCCAATCCGCTAATACTTTACAATGCCTACAAATTAAATATTGTGATAACTTCACGGCCTTGCCTGAGTGGCTGCCAACTCTCAAATCACTTCACACATCTGAGATTATCGACCGCCTCAAGTTGCCATCTCTTCCGGAGGGGACACATCGTCTCATTGCCCTAAGAAAATTAAAAATTGAAGGTTGTTTTGAATTGAGTTGGAAATGCAGATTCAAAGATCAGTCCAAGATCGCTCATGTACTAGAAGTTGAAGTTGATGAGTTGGAGTGTACTTCAACATAAGAAGATGAGGTAAGGGCAGTTCTTTCTTATTCTTCTTCTTTGGTCTTAAACTCTTAATGCTCTATTGATTCAAACCATAATGTTTGTCAAGTGGAAACGTGTAAAATCCATACACCCAATTCCTTTTTGGCCTTATTTGAATTTTATGTAAACTCTAAAAAAAAAAAAAAAAACCTTTTGGACAAAATCGTTTTGCTATTTACCTCGTCCAATAGCTCCAAGTGCAACTATTCCGCTCCTAAAGCATTAGATCTCATTTAATGCATGGAGAAATTATATCTTTTGTGTGGAACATAATTTATAATATTTTCCAAAGTGTGTGAAAAACTTGTTATGTTATATTGGTTAACTTCTCTTTTGTAATCACAATTTTTTTTTTTATTCCAGGAGTAGAGGATAAGACGCTAACAGTGGAAGCTTGAATGTAACGAAGTTTAAAGTTATTTGTTTAATTATTTCCATCATTGTAATTTGAATTAAGAGATGAAAAAAAAAAAATTGCTTCAGTTGTATTTCTTCTTAAGATTATTTAAATGAATAGACATTTGTTAATGTAATTCTGATTAAGAGATGTAAGGAAACGAATGTTTGACGTATATACGTATATACGCACGTCTTTATGTATTTGTATGGGTTTCTTATGAAAAAATTTTGTTACCATTTGTTGAATTTAAATGTTTGTTTGGATTTATGGACTAGGAAACCAGGCATGCTAGTAAGAGAGTTGGGCTTTGCTCTTTTATTGTTTGGGTGAATGAATCATCTTTAAATTTTGCAAATCAGAATAAAATTCATCAAGGGTTTAGATTCAAGCATACAAGTGAGACGTCCATGCCCTTAAAGGAATATGAAAAAGAGTCCCAATAGTCTAATGAGATCCATTAGGACCATTACAATTAGTGGTCCGAATTTCTTAAAAATTTGTATACTTTGGGAAAAAGCGAATGTAGGACCTACTTGTCTGAACAATGGGCTTAATGCTTTAGGTTACAATTAGTTTGTAGCTAATTCACACAAATCAATCTAATAAAATATGTCCCTTAATATGTTAGAAATAAATATCACTTTGTTAAATTGATTTATATGAAATAACTACAAACCATGTTTGTACCTAATTTATATCCAGCAATCATGACTCATATATGATTAATGCCAAGTAAATACGACACAAATATCCTACAAAGCTAACATTGCACGATCTAAAAGCCATTGGATTAGTCATTGTAAAAAATAAAAAAAAATCCAATGAATATTAGACTCTACAACGTCAGCTTTGTGGAATATTTGTTGGATGTTTGTGTAGTATATGTAGCATTACTCTACAAACATTTGAGTAATGTTATATACCACATTTTTATATTTTAATTATCCCACATTGCTTACATGACAATCTCATCTAACTCTTTGATTTTTTTTTTTTTTAACAGGAACTGATTTAATAATTGATTATGACTACCACATATATATTGTGGGATAATTGTAAAATAAAAATGTAATTACTAGCATTATATATGTAGACACGCATATTTATTTGCCTTTTTTTTTTTCTTTTTTTTTTTGTTGAGATGTCCGCACAAGAGGGGGGAGGGGGGATTCGAATTAATGACCTCCGCTTCATAAGACATGGTCCCTAGCCGATTGAGCTACCTCTTGGAGACTTCATTTTACATACATATATAATAGGGGAAACTTCATTTTACCCTTCTGAACTACTGCCTCTTTTGACATACCCCCCTCAAACTTCAAACTCTCTCACTTTGAATTCCTAAACTTTTAATTTCTCTCACTTTGGACCCACGTTAACTTTTAACGGCATGCCCAAAAAAGACTAAAATACCCCTAATTTAAGATTTTTTATTTTTATTTTTTAAAAAAAGAAGTAAAAAGTCCTATGGGTCAGGCCGAGACCCACGGGTCTCCCGGCTTGATCCTCTTCTTTTTATTATTATTTTTAATTTAGAATTAAGGATAAATTTGAAATTATATAAAAAAGTTAGGGGTAATAATGTTATTGTCTCACTTTTAATGGTTACAAACTGATGGAGGGGTCCAAAGTGAATGAAATGGAAAGTTTATGGTTCAAAGTGAGAGGATTTGAAGTTTGAGGGAGTATGTCAAAATGAGTGATAATTCAGGGAGGTATAGTGAAGTTTCCCCTACATAATATGTATGAATATATAAGAAGTGAAAGATGAGTGTAATTTTCACTTTGGACTGTAATTTCTGCTTTAGGTCTATTGTTGGGAGCACAACCCTTTTGTTAGGTCTCCCACTATCTCTTACCTTCGGATCAAGAGTGGAAAATAGCTTTCTTTGTAACCATTTTTTTTTTTTTTTTTAAAAAAAAAAAAGGTAAAAGATGAGTGAATCAGTATCTTCTAAGAAAAAATGAGCTATAGGAAATTTTATGACTAAACACAAGCACGGTACAGTAATTTTTAATTGAGTTAGGACCGGACACTGTTCAAAGCGGAAAAGGAGATTATAAAGTTGGGTCTTTCCCGCAAGGGCCACAATTGATCCTAACGGAAGGAAAAAAAACAGAGCAAGACAACGACTAGTTGTTCTATTCTGGCCATGCAGGACCGTATCATGGGTGAAAATGAAGAGAGAGTACAAAGAATTCATTGAAGAAAATAAATGAGAATATTTCAAAGACTTCTTAGGGTGATTCCCTCATTTTGTGATCCAATTTTGTTCCTCCCAAACAGTCTAGTTGAATAATGCCATCAATTTTTACAGTGAAATCTCATATTGATCAACTGCACTCTACATTATACAAGCCGAGCTGTCAATTCATTGGTATGGGTTTTAAATTTCCTATCTTGAATTTCAATCATTCTGTAAATTTGGTTGAGTTCAGCTCGAATACTTGCTACTAAATTGACTAATTTTCGACCATGCCTGGCGCCTAGTGAAAAATACTTGTGGTTTTTCATGATATTTTTTTTTTTGTTCTCGCTGCCGATTAGTTTTCCTATACATGTAATATCGGAGGGTGATGTAAGGGGTTTTTCTTGTTTTATGTAAGTTATGGTGATGATGACATGGAAGATAATGAATTTGGATTATAAGAAAGATGATAATGAATGGATAATACTGAAGTAAATATATTTGAGAGATGAAGGAGGAATTCGAGAAAGAACACAAGCCAATACAATATTCTGATTTCCTTTTCCTCCTCGTTGGTGCCCATTGATAGAGGCTCAATTCTGTTAGAATATTCTAACAGAATTGTATCTGTTCAACTCCTACAGCTGTCTAACTCCTTCAGCTACCCAAACCCAAAATGCAAGACTAACCTAATAGGCCCATTGAAAGCCCACTAACCTAATAAACCCATTAAATGCCCACTATATTATCTCGTAAGGTTGAGGAACAGGCAAAATATGATGGAGGGAGATACAATTTTGTTGGTGGTGCAGTTTGCAGCGTCACTTTTTCAAGTCAAAAACAAAAAAAAAAAAACACCCTCCAAAACACGGAAATGGCTCCTCTCCATTTCAGGGTCTCGTCACTGGACTGTGGTTGGGGTTTAGGTTTCTGTGTCTCTCACAATTAATGTTTGACATTAGAATCATTTCAAAGTAAAGAAGTGAAAGAAGAAAAAAAAAAAAAAAAAAGGGTAAAGTGATATTCATTACCCATTATACGTGTTTAAATTTCATGTTATAAAATGTTTTCATGTTATGATTTTCTTCACACTACAAATTGTTTATGTTTGTGTTATCATGTGTGTATGATTTTATTTTATAAAAATTATGCTCAAGTTTCTAAGTTGTTACGATGTTATTCAAACACACGATATATCTATATGATTCTAAGAGAAAGAGAAAGAGAAAGAATCATTATTTTCAAGAAAAGAAAAACTCTCTCATATTGCCCTCATATTAATGGAGCACAGTTAAAGAAAGAGAAGAGAAAAGTAAAGGGCATAAAAAGAGGTGGTCAGTTATATATGTATATATATATAAGAGACGAGAAGGCATATCACAGGATTAGAGTTGGAATGGAGCGCAATCGATCAGTACGTTAACATAAGGGCATGGTCCATTACCATGTTTGAAAAACTGAGTGAACCAAAAAGTTAACCAATTGGCCAAAAGGTGGCTGCGGATGATGCCATGATCCCAAAGATTGGATTGCGTAACCCTAACATGCATGTGGGGCATAACATTATACATAGGTCATAATAAGAGAATAAATAAAATTTTCTTTAAGTCCTACTTTATGAAGAAAGAATTTTAAGAATTTTATTGTTATTGTCAAATAAATATTGTTTTAAGAAAATGTTTTAAAGGAAAATGTATTTACCCATAGTATAAGATGAAGGAAAGATATTCTATTCTTCTCCATAAAAAAAAAAATAAAAAATTGATATTCTTAAAGTTCCGTATTTTTGAAAGGAAAAAAAAATTATTAAGAGTTTTCTTTTCATGCTAAAGTCTGTTTTCAAAGTCAGTTTTTTCGAAAAACAGTTAAGAATCTTGTTTCTTATGCTGAATTAAGTGTTTTTAAGGAAATTTTTTTGAAAGGAAATGTCTTTTCACAATCGATTTTAAATTAGTTGAAAAATATGAATTATGAAGTTTTTTTGTATTTATATTTTAATGCCACAGGAAGAAACGGCCAAAAAGCAAGTTATTTAGATGGAAAATAAGTCAAAAATGGTGGGGTGTATTTGATGGTACGGTCTTTGTCCTTTTCCTCTTGACTGACTTCGAGTAGTCTACCCCCCACCCTCATCCCAAATTTCCCCCAACCAGTTCGGATGAGAAGTATTGTCCATTTGTTTTGATTTCTTTGACTCTTTCCTTTAATATCTTCCTTCCCCGACAACTCGGCTGCCGCCTCCCTCTCAGACGCTCTCCCTTCTCCTTCAAGCTTTCAACCCCTCACCGAAGTTGCACAACATGGCTGAACTTGCCTATGGCATCATAGATAAGCTTGGGTCTTGATGCATATATATGTTCACTACAATCCTACGCTGCATCAGGTCTGTTGCATACCAAGAGTTACGCTCGGCATTAAAGCAGCTTAGTATTCCCACTATTTTAACAATTAACTTTCACAATTTCATTCAAATATTTATTTTTAAATACTTCTTTATATATATATATATATAATTTTTCAAAGAATAGGAAAAAAGAGATAAAATTTATATTATTTTTTATTAATTTAGTAAGCGAATAATACTCACTAAAGATAGTGAATACTGATCACTCACCATTTTAAAATAGTGAGTCTAAAAAGTGAAGATTTAAACCACTTTTACTAAATTGCCCCATCATCAAAATAAGCAAAAAAAAAATGATTTTTGTGAGACTGCAAGATGTGCTCTTATAATATATCTGCTACTAGTGCTCTTATATGATCATACCTATATTTAAGTGGATGTGTAGCCATGGAATATCTATCTCCATTATAGGCTTATAGCAATCCTATATTACTATCTAATTAATAATGTTTATTATCTCATTTTGCCTAGCATAGAATTATGAATGAAAATTCGAGGTTCAAATTTGCTTAAATATTGTGGAGGGAACAGTTATGTTTTTACCTACCATTTCATCTTCACTCGCGATCGTTGGCCCAAAATATTTATTGTGCTAACAGCAATGGGGGGCATACTTGTTGAATGAGCCATCCCGGTCCTTGAGATGTGGTGGAAACAGCTAACTAATAAAAAGGGAAAAATAATCTTCATTAAAATTTTTGGATAACACTATTTTTCTGAACACCCTAAATAAAAGAAATAGAAAATATTTAAAATGAAAATTCCATAAGAAGGTGGGCCACTCAATTGAATGAGCCATTGGCGGTTCACCCCATTAGATGGGGTGGAAACAGCTAGCCCATAAAAAGGTGGGTCACTAGATGGTGGTTGGGGTTTAGGTTGGGTCTCTCTCACAATTAATGTTTGACGTTAGAAATTTAGACTCATTTCAAAAGTAAAGAAGTGAAAATAATAATAATAATAATAAAAGTTACCGAAGTTTTATTTTATTTTTATTTGAGGTAAAGCTGAAGATGGAACCATTGGAACGGCTCACTTCCAGTTCCACTGTTCCACTATGCCTTCTTTTTTATAAAGCAATTTTGGAGTATCAAGCATATTTGTTCAATAAGCTGAAAATTGGGCATGAGTTAGTAGATGTAACTGTCATAGGATTTTAATATAAGATTTGTATGTTTTTTATCTCTATGACGTGTAATTTTTTAACTTTGACTTTGAATTTCAGAGGTTTATGCTATGTAATTGTAAGAGCTTTTATGCTCTTAATTATTCATAAATGAAATCGAAATGAATTTTTTTTTTTTTTTTTTTTTTAAAAAAAAAGCAACCCCTTAGCCCACTGTCAAATCCTCGATTATTAAATTAGAAAAAAAAAATCCTCGATTATTAAATGTTTGGTGGACGTTAAAGTCTTTATAGATAGATGAATCATAAAGTAGCTTGTTTTTAGTATAATCATAAAGTATTGTTAAAGAAAAAGATTAATGTCTTTTTGTGTCCTACCAAAATATTGATGTATCTTTCTTTTTGACAAAAAAGAACAAGCCATGTGAAGCACATTGTTTTGGAGAGAGAGATAGCTTTGTGGGTTGATTGAACTTCAACATGGCCACTTCTGATGGATCCCAAGCCATGTGAATTGAAGCACATTGTTTTGGAGAGAGAAGAAGGGTTTTTTTCCGAGAGGAATGTGTTGTTTTTTCTTCTCAAACTTGGTTTCGTTTGTGTGAAATTTGAAATCCATTTTTTATACGCATGTCATATTCCATTTTGTCAAGATTGTCAAAATTGCCGTGGATCTTGATCTATCTTTAGGGAGCCTGAGCCAAAAAAAAAAAAAGCTGGATCCGGCCATCTACATGGCGACTGCATAGACTAGAAAGGCAAAAATGGCATTCACTCAACAGGACACACGTAAATTGACATAACGAAGGAAAATTTATTGTAAATGCTCCAAGGAGAAATGATGATGTTATGAAATGTTTTCCTAATCTAATTTTCTTCACGCTATTAAATGTTTATAAATGTTCATGTTACCACGTCTTATGATTTTATTTTATGAAAAATTATGCTCAAGTTTCAAAGATGTTATTACTCTATTTCAAAATTGAAATAGCATCTAGCATTTTTATTAGCAATGTCATGCTAGATTAGCATAAATACATTAAGTTATTTGGTAATTCCTCATCTATATCATGCAGTTTTTTTAATTTTCTTGACATGATGGTTCAAAATAAAATATATGTGATTATTGGTGTTCCTTTATATTGATGCTCATTTGATATATGATAAATTTATCATATCATTAGATTGATACCAATCTCGTATTTATGACAATGAGCCAATAATAGTTGATTATTATATGGTTGAGCTTGATACTTTGCATATTTATTGGGGCTTTAGTTAAAAAGATTTTATTTTTAAAATCTAGATAGAACTTGAAATATGCAATCCCTATATATATAATATATAAGGATCATGTTAAAAAATCACAAGTAGTGATTAGTATTTTAAAACATCTTTAGAACTGTCAATTGACAGAAAAGAAAGAAGAGTAAATGATAGATCATACTTATAGAAAAATGGGCTCATAGAAGTTATTTCTTAAAGTTCTTGTGAGCTATTAATGGAATTTTATTTTCTTGTAATTACTTGATTTATTTCATTCGGTATGATAGATTTATACATGTAAATCTTGGCGACACCAAGAAAATGAAAAGAACTGATGAATGCTATGATTGTCAATTTTTGGGCTATCCACCAAAGTGTGGGGGGAAGCCATTATTTTGTTTGTCACATTCATAAGCATTGTTTGGAATACCTCGAAGTGTGGGGGTATTTAACAAATGTTATGTTACCCAAACCTAAAATGAGGAAACTTGGTTTTAAAACCTATGATTGTGATTTTATTGGTTTTACATGTAATAATTCATGCTATAGATTCCTTACTATCAAGAGTGATGTTTTAGATTACAATAATATTATTGAATCTAAAAAAGGTTATTATCTTTGAGCATGTGTTCCTTTGAAAAATAAGGAAAAAATTATTTCATGATTTTTTGGTTATTCTAAATAAAATTGCTGATGATGTGTAAGAATTGAGAAGACGCAAGCGAGCTAAAACGAAAGGAATCTCGGTATGAATTTTATTGCTTATATTGTTGATGATGATCCAACATGTTATGGTGAAGCAATTAAATCTATTTTTGTTACATTTTATTTATTTTTAATTTAATTGGTTAGAAGCTATAAATAATTGAAATCAATTATGTCTAACCATGCTTGGGAACTCATTGAGTTACCTCCTAATACCAAATCAATTGGTTATAAATAGGTGGTTAAGAATAAGCTTAAATCGGATTATACAATAGATAAGCACATGGTAGACTGGGTAGCTAAAAGCTACAAGTAAATGCATATGTTGATTATTTGATACTTATTTTCCGGTTACTAAAATTGCATCTATTGGAATGTTATTTGCCATTGCTTATATTTATAAACTTGTTGTATATCAAATGGATGTCAAAGTTATTTTTCTAAATGATGAAGAGATTTATATGGAGCAGCCCGAGGGGCTAGTATTCCCCGGTCAAGAATATAAATTGTGCAAACCGGTGAAATCCTTGTATGGATTAAAGCAAGCTCCTAAACAATGGCGTTTGACAAGGTGATATTGTTTAATTTATATTCGATTAATGATGCAAGTAAATGCATAGCAAGTTTTACAATAATGAATGTGTCATTATTTGTTTATATTCATGACTTGCTTATTTTGTGAACTAACATTGATGTTGTGCATGAAGTTAAAAGATTTCTTGCATCTAATTTTGATAGGTAAGACATAGGTAAAGCGAATGTCATGTTGGACATTAAGGTTATTAGAGATAATTATTACATTATTTTATCTCAGATATATTATGCTCGAAAGATGCTTAAAAGATATGAGCACTTTGATTATCCGCCTATGTTTACACCATATGATTCAAAAATATATTTGGTTAAGAATCACGGTGATTGTGTTTTGCAAGAAAAATATGCACAAATCATTAATAGCTTGATGTTTTGACAAACTGTATATGCCTTGATATATATTACATATATTGTTAGTAGACTGAGTAGATATACTCATAATCATGGTATTGAGCATTGAGATTATATCTCTAAATTGTTGAGATACTTTAAAGGCACAATTAATTTTGGTTTGTCATGTTGTGATTATCCTGTTATTTTGAAAGGATATTGTGATGCTAACTGGATTTTTGATTCAGATAAGCAAAGCCTACTAGTGGCTATGTGTTTACTCTGGCTAAATGAGTTATCTCTTGGAAGTCCTTAAAAAAAAATTGCATAGTAAGGTTTACTATGGAGTCAGAGTTAATTGCCTTGGAGAAGGCAGGAACTGAAGATGAATGGCTAAGAACCTATTGGTTAATTTATTTGTCTTTATAAGCTAACACAGTTCCACCTATGTGTTTATTGTGATTTTCAGGCTGCCAAAGCTCGAGCAAATAATTTATAACAAGAAAGTGCACAATATTGTGAGGCAACTTATTGAGACCGGTATATGTCCATGGACTTTGTGAGGTCATAAAAGAATTCTACAGATTCTTTGACCAAGCCACTAGCGAGAAGGCTAGTGAGAGAAGCATCGAGGGGGATAGGACTGATACCCAAATCATGACACTGTGATTGATACCCAACCTCTGTGATTGGAGATCCCATGAATGAGGTTTAATGGGAAATGAAGTCACAAGTGAAATGAGATATGGTACTGTCAATTAATGTTTATTAACTATCTTGTTGAAAAGATTAGTTATGAGTCCATCCCTATGATGTAAGACAGTACAAGATGCAGAGTGATTAAGGATGAGCTTAAAGCTCTTAATGGATCCATAGTCCCTACCTGTTGGGATGGGGTGTTCCCTGCACACACTCTTGATGGATACCACCTATATGAGTGTGGAGGTGCTATCTCCTATGAGACTTGGGTAGGTCTCTAGAGCGCTCATGAAAGCCATTTTATGGTGTAATAACAAAAGATGCAGAGTGAGTAAGGATGAGTTTAAAACTCTTAATGGGTCCATAGTCCCTACTTGTTGGGATGGGATGTTCTCTGCACACATTCTTGATGGACACCACCTATGTGAGTGTGGAGGTGGTGCCGCCTCCTATGAGACTTTGGCAAGTCTCTAGAGCACTCATGAAGCCCAGAGGCGCATGGCCTGTATAAGGCGCCAACCCGCTATAGAACAACCCAATTTTCTTTATTTGATTTGATTTGACTTTTGGTTTATTTGATTTGATTTAATTTTTTGTTTTTGGAGAAAGTTATGTGGATGATAAGTTTGTTTAACTTGTGGATTTGGTTAAAAGAGTTTAACTCTACCATGATTCATTAAGTTCCTACTTATTTATCCTAGGTGCGGTTAAAACTTTCGGGTACCACATCGATGCATGCTTTCAATCTCCTTTTATTCCAATGTTTGTAACATGTGGGGGATTGTTGTAATATGTGTTACAAACATTTAATTTTCAGTACTTTAAAACCGTTTTATTATTTGATATTATTATCTTTATGAGTTTTTATGAGAAATAAAAATAGCTTTAACCAATTTTGTTTATAACGGTTTGGACATTAATATTGTTTACAAACAATCTTTATTATTTAGTTATGGTTTATTATTAATATTTATTACCGTTTGAGTATTAAAACAGTTTTATGGAAAAATAAAATCACTTTAATTTAGTTTTTATAGTTTGACCGTTGCTTATAAAAAAAAAAAGGATGTTGACCAAGCTTTTGTCCATTAACAAACTTTTATGGCATTTATGTTTATTATGACCGTTTGGTCATAAGATTGGTTTTATGTTTGTTTATATAAGGCACAGCACTTATGCATACAAAAAAAAATATTGAGTTCTCCAAAGATATATTTTGGATATATTATATATTACTTTCTCCTGTTAAACACTTTGGTTTTTCTAAGCTAGAAAGCTATTTATATATATATATATTTAGCTTTTCTATGAAATATATTCCGAGGTCCCTCATCCACATTGACAATTGGGTTGTTCTATTACTCTTTGTTATTGGAAGTGCGTCATTAACAAAGGTAGACGCTATAGTCTAATCCTGGGAGGTTGCGTGTCAAAGGATCCGATCGCACCGAGTTATACACTCCGGGAGGCACGAATCAACCTTTAAGGACAACGCTCTTGCGTGATTCTATAGCATTGTGAGATCTTTCCATACTCTACTTTTTATCTCATGTATTTTATTTATTTTATTGTTAATATTCATATTGTAATTATTTTATATCAATGAGAATTTGTGCACCATTCAAAATTATTTCCAACAAAATATACATGGTATTCATGTGATTCTATTGGAGAGAGAAATAGTTTTTATTTTTAGGAAAAGAAAAATCCCCCTCATATTGCCCTCAGATCATGAGAACAACGTTAAAAAAGGAGAAGAAAAAAGTCAGGGCATTTGAAGAGGAGGTATGATGAGAAGAGAAGATTTTAAAAATTACTTATAAATTTTAAAAAATAAATGTGAAAGGTGTGTCTCCCCTTTATTTTCTTATCTCTCCGCCACCTTGTAGCCCTTCTTCCCTATTTTACTCAGAAAAAAATTAAAAAAGAAACTTCCGAGGTGGTTCGTAAAAGAGAGGAGCTGACGGCTGACCCCATTTGTAAGGTTTTTCATATAATGAATTAGAAAAACGAAGAAGGAAAAAAAAAAAAAATCAAATAAGAAGTGGAGTGCAGTAAAAACACTAGCAACATCTTTTTATTATTTTATTTTATTTTTTAAATGTATGAAAAATTCTTAAAAACTCACTGAGGGAAACAAAAGTGCCTAACATTAGTTTAGCATAAAAAGGCTGTATTTCTCTACTCTTTTCTCTCTTTTCCTTATAGTGTTTATTTGAAAAAAACAAAAATTAAATGACTTTCTCTTTCTTAGAAGTATTTATTTAAATAATATTTAAATAGTACATAAAAATGATAATGGGAGTTAATTGTGAACTTTATTTGAATAGTAAAATAAAAAATAGTTTGGTTCCCTAATTTTTTTTTTCTTAAATAAAATCTTAATTTAATTCTTTGTATTTTTATTGCTTTTATAATTACCCTCTAAAAATATAAAAAAAAATTCAATTTGACATATTAAATTTTAAAAAATTTGCAATGTTAGATCTTTATTAATATTTTCTGTTAAATCGTAGTTGAGGAAGCCAAAATACAAAAAATACCATTGTTTAAAATTATAAAAAAGAAACAAAAAAAATTTCTTTCGGACTAGGGGTGTAAATGAGCCGAACTTGAACGAGCTTCTTTTGTTTGGACTTGGCTTGTTTAAATTTTACTCGAACTCGAGCTCGAGCCGAGCTTAAGGACAAGCCAAAAAATTGAGCCCGAGTTCGAGCTCATAATAAATCGAGCTGAGTATTTAATTTATTTTTTTATTATAAATTTAAACTTCAAGTACTCTTAAAACCGCTCAAGAAACCAACTTGCATATGAGCATTTGCTTAACTTGACTAGCCGAGTATGGAGCTTGAGTTAAGACAGGAAGACACTTGGTTACAAAGATAGATGATATGCATCATTTTATTATAAAATGATACTATTAGGAAAAAATAATAATAATAATAATAATAATCAATTTTTAATATTAATATGAGCAACTATGTGAACAACTATCAATTCAAGTCTTATACGAGCTGCTCACGAGCCTAACCGAGTTGAACCGAGCTTACTTCGTTTAATATTCGAGCCAAAATTTGTGTTCATGAAACGCCTAATTTAATAATCGAGTCAAGTACGAACCGATCTTGAGCTCGCTCGCTCGAAGAGCTTGCTCATTTAACACCCTTATTTCGGGCTAATCCATGATTGAGGCATAGCAAAGCCGATGATAATTAAAAAAATAAAAAATAAAAAAAAAGATGAAAGTAAAAAAGAATTAAGTAAAGTTTCTAAAAAAACCGTTGCTCGTGCTATAATTTTATTAAAGCATCTTCAGTAAGAGTTTTCAATTACTACTCAAAATACAATTTTTTTTCATTTTAATTACTAATATTTTCACTACACACTACACACTCCAACAAAAATATATATTTTAATTATTTACGCTAATTAAATATTATTTTATTAATTTTTTATTATTTCATTGTCTTTCTCATTAAAAAAAAAAAATAAAGAGAGAATGAGAAAAAAAATATTAAAAAATTATATATATAATAAAATATTACTTACAAATTGTTATAATAATAATAAGAAAATAAAAAAAATTAATAAAATAATTAAATTTAACTAAAAAGATTAATTTAAAAACACTAGTAAAGTTCTTCCATCACTTTAGAAAAAGGAAGAAAGAGAGGAGCAACCCCACCGTCAAATCCTAGATTATTAAATGTTTTGGTGGACGTCAAAGTCTTTATAGATAATTTAAGAAAAAAAGAAAAAGGTCGAGGAATCATATCATTTTTTTTTTGGGAGAATAGAAAGCTGTTTCATGGCCGACCAGGCAGGCAGCAGGGCAGTACCTAAAAGCATTGGGTGGACCCCAAGCCATGTGATTTGATCAGAGAAATCAGCAGGGTAGGAAACTTCCGAGTTGCTTCGCACTCAATTAGCTACAAATGTCATCTATCATTACTCGTTTATAACACTCGGCTGCTGCCTGTGCCTCAGTCTCTCCCTTCTCCTTCAAGCCTTCAACCCCCCATCATTACTCGTTTGTAACACTCGGCCGCTGCCTGTCTCAGTCTCTCCCTTCTCCTTCAAGCCTTCAACCCCCCATCATTTCTCGTTTATAACACTCGGCTGCTGCCTGTGCCTCAGTCTCTCCCTTCTCCTTCAAGCCTTCAACCCCCCATCATTACTCGTTTATAACACTCGGCTGCTGCCTGTGCCTCAGTCTCTCCTTCTCGTTCAAGCCTTCAACCCCCCATCATTACTCGTTTATAACACTCGGCTGCTGCCTGTGCCTCAGTCTCTCCCTTCTCCTTCAAGCCTTCAACCCCCCATCATTTCTCGTTTATAACACTCGGCTGCTGCCTGTGCCTCAGTCTCTCCCTTCTCCTTCAAGCCTTCAACCCCCCATCATTACTCGTTTATAACACTCGGCTGCTGCCTGTGCCTCAGTCTCTCCCTTCTCGTTCAAGCCTTCAACCCCCCATCATTACTCGTTTATAACACTCGGCTGCTGCCTGTGCCTCAGTCTCTCCCTTCTCCTTCAAGCCTTCAACCCCCCCATCATTACTCGTTTATAACACTCGGCTGCTGCCTGTGTCTCAGTCTATCCGTTCTCCTTCAAGCCTCCAACACCCCCACCGAACCTACTCAACATGGCTGAACTTTGCTTTGGCATCATAGAGAAGGTCATAGAGAAGCTTGGGCCTCTTGTTTACGACGAGTTCTGCTTGGAATGGGGTGTCAAAAGCGATCTGAAAAACCTCGAGCGCACCATGTCAATCATTAAAGAGGTGCTCTTGGATGCTGAAAAAAAGCAAGCAAGCAACCGCCTGCTGAAAATCTGGACAGGGGAGCTCAACAATGTCCTTCATGATGCAGAGAATGTGATTGATGAAATTGAGTACGAAGCTTTAAGGGACCAAGTGGTTGCCACTTATGGGAGCACTTGTACAAAGGTACTTCATTTCTTTCCCTCTTCTATGACGCGTGCATTCCCTTTCATTCTGTCTCATAGAATCAAGGGCATTAGAGAGAGGTTAGATAAGATTGAAACCGAGAAAAATCAATTTAATCTCACCATAATACCTGGAGATGCACATATCACGCACCGGTTGAGGGACACAGATTCAATCTCATTTGTCCATTCATCAACCGTAATCGGTAGACATGAGGAGAAAAAAAAAATCATAAATCGTTTGATGCACCCAGAAGGTAGCAAAAATGTCGATGTAATTTCCATAGTTGGATTCGGAGGCTTGGGAAAAACCACACTGGCACGGTGGGTGTACAACGATGAACAAGTAGTTGGGCTTTTTAAATTGAGAATGTGGGTTTGTGTGTCTAATGATTTTAGTGTTGCAAGATTGATAAAAGAAATCAGTGGATCTGCATTCGGTCATATTGGGATTCCAATTGATCCCAATTGGAATGTGGATACATTGCAAACTAAATTGAGAGAAGTTTTACGAGATAAGAAATTTCTACTTGTCTTGGATGATGTATGGAATGAAGATCGTAATAAATGGATTGAATTGAGAGGTTTGTTAATTGATGGTTCTGAAGGAAGTAAGATTATAGTGACAACACGTAGTAACTTGGTTGTCTCCACTATGGAAACCGATTTCACATGTACTTTAGGAGGTTTATCCCAAGAGAACTGTTTGTCTTTGTTAGTGAAATGTGCATTTAAGGAAGGAGAAGAGAAACAACCTCTAAATCTCTTGGAAATTGGAAAAGAAATTGTGGGAAAATGTAAAGGGGTTCCGTTGGCGGTGAGGACTTTAGGCAGCCTGCTATATTCGAAAGTTGATGAACAGGCGTGGAAATCTGTAAGAGATGACGAGATATGGAAATTAGAACAAAAGGAGGATGACATCTTACCTGCATTGAAATTGAGTTACGATCAATTGCCAATTCACTTGAAGCGATGCTTTGCCTTTTGTTCTCTTTTCCCAAAAGACTTCAAATTCAATTCAATTACTTTGATTCAAATGTGGATGGCACATGGACTAATACTTGAAAAGTCTATTGATGAAAAAAAAGAGTTGGAAGATGGGCAATTGTATATAAATGAGTTGGTGTCAAGATCTTTTTTCCAAGACTTTGAGAGACTTATTTTCACTCCCTACTTGTATGGCTTTAAAATGCATGATCTCATCCACGATCTTGCAATCTTTGTTGCACACGGAGAATGTTCAGGAGTAGACTTGGGCACCAAAGACATTGTTGGAACTGTGCATCATTTGTCATTTTCAAAAATGGATCAAGGAATTCCAAAATGTTTAGACAAGTTAACAAATGTGCGTACCATTATGCCCTCTATAGACTTGCAACCATTCCCATTGTCCTTTGTTGAAGCATGCATCTTGAAATTCAAGTACTTGCGATTACTTAATTTAAGTTTTTCATCTTTCGAGGTGTTGCCGAGTTCTATTAGTACTTTGAAGCATTTGAGATATCTCGACATATCTAATAATGAAAGAATCAAGTTACTTCCTAATTCAATATGCAAGCTACACAATTTGCAAACATTTATGCTTGGAGGATGTAGTGAACTTGAATGGTTGCCCGAAGACACAAGGAACATGAACCTTAGGAGTTTGGTAGTGACAATAAAGCACACGTGCTTGTTGAAGAATGGACCCTTGAATTCACTTCAGTTTTTGTGTGTATATGCTTGTTCGGGACTAGAAGCTTTTTTTCAAGGAATGGACAAGTGCCTCCCCAACCTTCAGACACTCGAAATAATTGAGTGTAAAAGTATGTCATCTTTTTCTATCAATATCAAGCACCTAACCGCCTTAGAGAATTTGTACATTGCTGAATGTCAAGGTCTTAGTTTGATGGGAGAAGAAGACAATGAGGCTCTCAAGCCCAGCCTCCGAAGTTTGACGATTATTGGTTTACCAAAATTGGAGGTTTTGCCCCAATGGTTACAAGGATCTGTTAATACTTTACAACACCTATCCATCGTTGATTGTAAGAACCTCATTGCCTTGCCTGAGTGGCTGCCAACTCTCAAATCACTTCATACACTTGAGATTTTGTACTGTTGCAAGTTGTCATCTTTTCCGAAGGAGACAATTAGTCTCCCTACAATAAAAAAATTAGAAATTAATGGTTGTCCTAAACTGCCGAGCGAAATGCAAATAAAAGATCCAGCCCGTATTTCCTGGTACCGGAGGTCTTACATAAGGTGGCGTGGAGAGAAGGACAGACTGGCGAAGCAATATTTTCGAAGGTAAGGGCAATTGTTTCTTATTCTTCTTCTTTCTCTTAAACTTTTAATGCTCTATTTATTCAAACCCCAATGTTTGTCAAGTGGAAGCGTGTAAAATTCATACACCGAATTCATTTTTGCCTTGATCAAATTTGATGTAAACTAAAATGACAAAAAAAAAAAAAAAAAAACAAACCTTTTTTGGACAAAATCTTTTTGCTATTTACCTCGTCTAATACCTCCAACTGCAAATATTCTGATACTAAAGCACTAAATCTCATTTAATGCATGGAGAAATTATATCTTTTGTGTGGAACATAATATATAATATTTCCAAGTGTATCAAAAACTTGTTATGTTATATATTTATTAACTTTTTCTTTTGTAATCAAATTTTTCTGGTTTTATTCTCATAATATTATATTTGTATGTCTAGGATTTTCGAGCTGCGGATGCGTTTCGAGGAGCTCCATTGCTCTGTGGATGCGAAACCCTGTGGAAGCCTGAATGGAACAAAGTTTGAAGTTATATGATTGTTTGTTAAGTTTTATATTTTTTCTTCATTGTAATTTGTGTTAGGGTTGAACACCAATTTCAGATACTCAACAGAATTAATTTACTCATCTTTGTGCAAATTAAATAGTAACACAGTAACAAAATAATAATCAAGCAAACCCACAAGCAAGACACTAAGATTTTTATGTGAAAAATTTTTCAATGCGAAGGTAAAAACCACAGGACCTATTCCGGTTAAATTTTCCACTATCAACAATAATGGGTTTACAATTGTCTTCCCTAGAAAAATATCTAGAGATTATCACTACATCAAGAATACATACATTCTTGGATTAAACATAAATTTATCACCCTAAAGTGAATTTCAACAAGAATACAGAAAGTTTTCATCAAGTAGGTATTAGCAACTAAGCGATTGGAGAGGAATTCCAACGATTGACATCAGTCAATACGTAACACTTGTGGTCAGGAGTAACACTTAAAAATTGTATCAAAATCGTACCACAAACGACCTTCCAATATCTGACGGATGTGAAAAAAGACATAACTTTCTTTTTCTTTTTCTCTCTCCCTGCGCAGATCTTTTTCTTTTTCTCTCTCCCTGCGCAGCACTGTTTCTTTCTTCTTTTTTATTTCTTTTGTCTCACGTGTCTCACCTAAACACACTACCGTGTGTTCTCTTTTATACTACAAAACAAGGGTTTTGTTTTGTAGCCCATGTGGTCCCCACTTAAGAGGGACCATCTAACAAATCTCCCCCTCCCAATTATGTGGGGGGCTCCACCAAGCCTGTTGCGCTTCTGCAAATTTCTAGCTTTTACATAGGCAACGATTTAGTCATCATTTTTGACCCATTATCATCAGTATGGATTTTTTCAATTTGTAACAGCTTATCCTCCACTGCATCACGAATCCAATGACACTTAACATCAATATGTTTTGATCTTGAATGGAAAGTTGAATTCTTACTAAAATGGATGACACTCTGACTGTTACACTAAAGCACATATCTCTCTTGCTGTAGACCCAGTTCTTGTAAGATTTTTTTCATCCATAACAATTCTTTGGCCGCTTCAGGGATAGCACTGTACTCTACCTCTGTGGTAGACAAAGCAACACACTTCTGCAATCTGGACTGCCATGACACTACTCTCCCTGAATAAGTAATCAGGTACCCTAAAGTAGATTTTCTATAATCAATATCCCCAGCCATATCCACGTCTGTAAACCTATCAAGCACCTGTTGACCACTGCCGAAGCACAAACATACTCTCGAAGTACCTCTGAGATACTTGAGAATCCATTTTACAGCTGCCCAATGTTCGTTGCCAGGATTAGAAAGGAACCTGCTGATAACACCAACTGCATGAGCGATATTAGGCATCGTACACACCATGGCGTACATCAAGCTACCCACGGCTGATGCGCAAAGCACTTTCTTCATTTCACCCTTTTTTTTTTCTCACTTGTAGGACTTTGCTTTGAACTCAACTTCGAATGACCAGCAAGTGTAGCGCTCACCGGTTTTGCCTTGTTCATTTGAACCTGTCCAATACCTTCTCGATATAACTCTCTTGTGATAGCCACAATTTTTCTTTCTTCCTATCACGAGAGATCTTCATACCAAGGATCTGCTTTGCGGGTCCCAAGTCCTTCATAGCAAAGGACTTACTCAATTCTTTCTTCAGTTTGTCAATTTTACTAGTGTCACTGTGATATCTTATATATTTTATGGATTAAAATAAAATTAAAAAGCATTTTGTTTATATATATATATATATATATATATATATATATATATATATATTTGAGGACTCTTTTAGTTAGGAGAATATTAGAGGGGTTGTTAGCATATTAATTAGTTGGGAGCTTTAAGATTTATTGCTTAATAATAATATATATATATATATAAAAAACGTGTCAACACTTGAATTCTTTTTGGACACCTATTAACCAAGGTGTCTCACCCTTCTCCATGGGTTTCATGCATGACCCCACGTGAGGGTGCATGTGTCCAATGGCATGCCTCCTTCCCTAGGTATATTACACTTGTCAAAGAGCTAACTCACCCTTCTTCATTATATATATGCCCAAAACTCCTTCTTTTTCTCACGCCACCAGTAGCAAGTTAAAGCCTATTTCAGCTTGCTTTCTTCCTTATCTTGCAAACCCCCACAGTAAGTCCCCTTCTCATTATTTTGCTATTTTATTGAAAGAAATTAGGAAAAAATTAGTATTTGCTTTTATGAGTATTTTAGGATTCCAGCTAATATTGAAATGTTAGTTGTAGATTATATACATATTTTTTTGTTTAGACAGATTTTTGGTGATTAAATATTATACATCCATGATAATGATAATAGCAATAATAAAATTTTATTTTTTATCTCATGAATAAATGTTTAGCACCTCACACACGTATATATATACATATATAGTCATGATGTTTTATATATATATATATGATATCAATATTTCCTCCCAATATGTTGTATATATATATATATATATATATATATATATATATATACATACACGTATGCAGCATATTGGGAGGAAATATTGATATCATATATATATATATATATATATATATATATACGTGCACAGATTGGGAGAGAAATTGATATAATGGAAATTATGTGTATATATATATACATGTGCATTTATACATGGGGAACTGTACCCCCACCCCCACACACACACACACATATATATATATATATATATATATTGAAAACTTTGACTAAAAATTTAAAAACACTTCTAAATTCATCTTTACAATTTCCCCCCCCCACACACCCACACACACACACACACACACACATATATATATATATATTGAAAACTTTGACTAAAAATTTAAAAACACTTCTAAATTCATCTTTACAATTTATTTAGGTGAAATGACGACTCGATCCAATCCGGTGTCAAATCCAAGTAAGGGGACACAACACCAAAAACCCCAACATATTTTATTATAAACCTTTAGAAAAATGTTGGGAATTTTATAAATCATTCACATGATTTTAATTGCACTTCCTTTCATTTGTAATGACAAGTTTTATTTATTCATATGTCATCGTTTAGAAATTTTACATAATCGATTACCATATTCCATGATTATGCATGACTACAATTATGAATGAAAATAGCTCTCGAAGTTCATGACATAGCATGCAGTTACAGATGAGCTTATAGATCATATGAAATGTTGTATGTGCATTCATGGTTTTAAAATGTTTAACCCGAGACACGATTATAGTGTCGATTGGTACCGCATAGGGTAGCATGGCAAGCACACCAAGGGATGGTTATGAAAAGGTGTGTGCTACCGGCCAGGTGGCCTTCACCTAGGAAGTTCCCAACCCGGTAGCTCTCCTGCTGTGACGACAGGCTGAGCATATAGGTTCTTCGGGACAAGCCAACGTGCGCTACTCACGGTAAAAATTGTGGCGTCGGGTTAAAAGGGTAAAACAGCAATTTTGAAAGAAAGAAAAAGGAAGTGCTTGTACATCTCATAAGTCACTTAATATTCTTGTATTAATTGTCATTTAATTTATTTATTGTGCATAACATCTGCATTGCATGTTTTGTAGCATTTTGGTGTTGTGGTTACTTACTGAGTTGTCGAACTCACCCCTTTTTCCCTTTAAAATTTTCAGATGCCGCTGTACATTATAATTCTAAGAATGGGTATTCCCATAGGCGTCCTTGCTATTGAGGACCCTATTATATGGCCCTATGCTTGGGATACCTGGACCTACTGCTTTGCGGAGCCGTAAGGGTGTTAGAGCTGGAGAGTCCAATGGGTTGTCAGATCAAGCCATTGTTGTGCAGACTTTTGTTTTTGTAGACTGCACGACTTTTGTTATGTATATATATAGGAGAGCACTTGACGCATGGGGAGGCTATAACCCCCTAAAGTAGTCACTTTTGATTATACCTCCTGACATGGCTTGAAATGTTGTTTTGGGATTCCCAGCTCATGTAAACGATATTTTGTAATGTTCATAGTAAAACACTAATCTTACATAACTTTTGACTGCTTATCTTTACTTGCTACTTAGTATTAATGCGATGATCTCTGATAATTATTCCTTATTTGTTGTGATTTTCTTTTAAGTTCGCGTTTTCCCTATTCACCTTAATCGGGGGCGTGACAAGTATGGTATCAGAGCCAAGTCAACTATAAGTTTGACTTGTACTTTCTTAACCTAGGCTTAGGTCAGATTGCATCACTACGCTTACGATTTTTGCAAGTAGTTAGATAGGAAACTCTAATTTTTGTCACGTTATAGAGGCATGACAGAAGGAGCAGAAGGATCTTCTCAAGGTTTGGAAGTTGAGGCTACCTCGGATATGGGTCAGATGTTTCAAGCTATGGCTAGGCAATTCGTCACGGCCATAACCGATCTTAGAAGAGAAGCACCCCGTGAGGAGGAGCGCGGCTGTCCATTCAAACGCTTCGAGCGACTCCCCATTCCTTCGTTCGATGGGAAACGAGATCCTATAGAGTGCGAAAATTGGCTGACTGATGTGGAAGAGATTTTGCGACTTGCAGGTTGCACAAAAGAACAAAAAGTACAATACACCGCTTTTCGACTGACAGGTGAAGCCAGGCACTGGTGGACTGCCAAAAAGGTATTACTGATTCAAGAACTAGGCCGGGAGGAAGCAATCTCTTGGCCACGATTTCAGAAAGAATTTCTCCAGCAATATTTTCCTAAGATTCTCAGGGACGCGAAGGCTCGAGAATTCATGGACCTCACCGTGGAAATATGACATCGCTTGATATCTGGCCGCTTCAATGAATTGGCTCGCTTTGCTCCCTACTTGGTGGCAGATGAGCAAAATCGAGTAAGGAAGTTTGAACAGGGTCTCAACCCACGAATCCATGAATGTATTGTATGTTTCGAAATTCAAGATTTTGTGGAATTAGTCAACAAGGCCTCTCTAGCTGAGGAGAGCGTGAAGAGGAGTGCTTTGGCAATGACGGAAACACGAAAGAGGGCTGCACCTCCACCAAATCAAAACCAAGCTGGATGGAAACGAAGACCGAACGGAAATAATCATGGAGTCAAAACCATGGGAAATGGGTCGAGTTCAGCCACCGGCGCGCCTTGTCCGAAATGCCAACGCCTCCACTACGGATTGTGTCATACAGGGACTAATATGTGCTACCGATGCGGTCAGGCTGGTCACTTTGCACGAGATTGCCCAAGGGCAAAAGGAGGTGCTGCATCATTACAAGTAAGGAATAATCGCTTACCACCCACTCAAGCCAGGGTTTATGCCCTCACGTAAGGTGAAGCAAAAACGGAGAATGAAGTAGTCATAGGTATTCTATCTCTCTTTATTGGCAAGGCTGTGGTTTTATTCGATTCTGGAGCTACACATTCTTTTGTATCAGCTAAGTATGCTAGGAGATTTTGTATTAATATAGAACCTATGGAAATAGGAGTACTAGTATCTACCCCGGTAGGCAAATTAGTGTTATGCAGGAAAATAGTCTCGGGTTGCCCAATTCTTATTGAGGGAAGAACCCTCACTGCTGATTTGATAGTATTTGATATGGAAGGGTTCGACATTATCCTCGGAATGGACTGGTTATCAAAAAATCTTGCCATCATTGATTGCCACAACAAAGAGGTAATTTTCAGACTTCCAACTGACTCCGAATTCAAATTTGTGGGAACCAAGGTGGGCGCTACTCCATAACTAATCTCAGCAATACAAGCCAAACAATTATTACTAGAAGGATGTCAAGTCTACCTGGCATGCTTGAAGGAGTCACCTCAAGAGGAAAGAAAAATGGAGGAGATAATCGTGGTGCAAGAATTCCTTGATGTCTTTCCAGAAGACTTTCTAGGACTTCCTCCTGACAGGGAAATAGAATTTTGCATTGATTTAATTCCAGGAGCAGCTCCAATATCCAAGGCACCCTACAGGATGGCACCTGCAGAATTAAAAGAATTGAAGACCCAGCTACAAGAATTGTTAGACAAAGGATTCATACGCCCCAGCGTATCGCCATGGGGAACGCCTGTGCTCTTTGTGAAAAAGAAGGATGGTACTTTTCGGATGTGTATTGACTATCGGGAACTTAACAAAATCACCATCAAAAATAAATATCCACTACCTCGTATAGACGATTTGTTCGACCAGCTGAAGGGTGCTCTGATCTTCTCAAAGATCGACCTTCGTTCGGGGTATCACCAGTTGAAGATAAGGAAGGAAGATATTTCCAAGACGGCTTTCCGCACCCGATATGGCCATTATGAGTATTTGGTAATGCCATTTGGATTAGCTAATGCCCCAGCAGCATTCATGGACCTGATGAATCGAGTATTCCATGATTTCCTAGATCAATTTGTGGTGGTGTTCATTGACGATATCTTAATCTACTCCAAAAGCTTGAAAGAACATGAAGACCATTTGAGGTGCGTTTTACAAAGGCTTAAAGAAAAACAATTGTTCGCAAAGTTCTCAAAGTGCGAGTTTTGCTTGGATAGAGTCACTTTTATCGGGCATGTAGTATCAAAGGATGGCATCTCAGTAGACCCCAAGAAAGTTGAAGCTGTAGTAAATTGGGAGAGACCCACCAATGTACATGAAATCAGAAGTTTCTTGGGTCTGGCTGGCTATTATCGGCGTTTTGTAGAAGGTTTTTCAAAATTGTCTGGACCGCTGACTGCTCTGACAAGAAATAATGCTCGTTTCTTGTAGACTGATGAATGTGAGCAAAGTTTTCAAGAGCTAAAACGGCGGTTAGTAACTGCTCCAATCTTAACACTTCCATCAGAATCTTGTGGATTTGTTATTTATAGCGACGCTTCTAGAAAGGGGCTTAGCTGCGTCCTCATGCAAAATGACAAAGTAGTAGCATATGCCTCTCGACAACTTAAAACTTATGAGCTGAATTATCCCACCCATGATTTAGAGCTTGCTGCAGTAGTTTTTGCATTAAAAATCTGGAGACATTATCTTTACGGAGTAAAGTGTGAAATTTATCTGAGATCACAAGAGTCTTAAATACTTATTCACCTGAAGGAACCGAGTTTAAGGCAGAGGCGATGGTTGGAGCTAATAAAGGACTACGACTGTGTAATTAATTACCACCATGGGAAAGCCAACGTGGTTGCAGATGCCCTAAGCAGAAAATCAAGAAGTGAAATAGCATGTTTAAAAGCCTTACCCCATAATTTAAAGACAGACATTGAAGCTCAATATGGAGATCGTGATAGGAGAGGTACAAGCGTTAATGGCGAAACTCGAGATTAAATCCACACTCTTGGAGGATATCCGTATGGCTCAAGAAAAGATGAAGAGATCATTCAAATTAAGGAGAGAGCCAACAAGGGACAAGTCTTGGGTTATGGTACTACATCGATGGTTTGTTCGAGATACGAAATAGAATTTGTGTGCCTAATAATGAGGAGATAAAGAAACCGATATTGGAAGAAGCACACGTCTCACCATATACAGATTCACCCGGAGGCACTAAGATGTATCGGGATCTTAAGGAGCGTTTTGGTGGAGCGGAATGAAGCGGGACATTCTGAATTTGTAGGCGGTGCTCGACATGTCGACAAATCAAAGCGAACATCAAAGACCTGCAGGACCACTACAACCCCTAGAAATACCAGTGTGGAAATGGGAAGAAATAGCCATGGACTTTTTAGTGGGGTTACCACGAACTCAGGCAGGATACGATGCAATATGGGTGATTGTGGATAGGTTGACTAAAGCCGCTCATTTTATTCCAATAAGGGTGAGATACTCACTGGAGAAGCTGACAGAACTGTATTTACAGGAAATTGTTCGATTACATGGGGTACCTATATCAATAGTGTTGGATAGAGATCCTCGTTTCACATCAAGATTTTGGAAGAGTCTACAAGAAGCAATGGGGACTAAGTTGAGATTTAGCACTGCATACCATCCTCGAACAGACGGACGGATCGAGAGAGGACCATCTAAACTTTGGAGGACATGTTACGAGCTGTATACTAGATTTCAGTGGTAGCTGGGCTCGTTATCTTCCTTTGGTGGAATTTGCTTACAATAACAGCCATCAAGCAAGCATCGGAATGGCTCCATATGAAGCATTGTGCGGACGGAAATGTCGATCCCCACTTTATTGGGACGAGCTTGGTGAGCGAAGGATTTTAGGACCAGATATTGTGCAGGATACCATAGATAAAGTTGCTTTAATTCATCATAGGCTGGCAGCAGCTCAAGACCGACAGAAAAGCTATGCAGATATACGTCGAAGAAGCTTGGAATTTGCAGAAGGCAACAAAGTGTTTCTTAGAGTGGCACCAATGAAGGAGTTACTAGATTTGGTAAGAAAGGGAAGTTGAACCCTCGCTTCATCGGACCGTTTGAAATTCGGAGAAAATAGGTTCTGTGGCATACCGTATAGCCTTACCTCCGGGACTTGCAAATATACATAATGTCTTTCATGTCTCTATGCTGAGAAAATACATCCCTGACCCTTCCCACGTGATTTGATATGAACTGTTACAGTTACAAGGAGATTTGGCATATGAAGAGGTTCGATAAAAGTATTGGATCACAAAGTCCAAGAGCTACGTCATTTAAAAGCATTCCACTAGTGAAAGTTTTGTGGAGGAATCATGAAATAGAAGAAGCGTCATGGGAATTAGAAGATGATATACGCAAGAAATACCCTTTCCTGTTTGCTGAGAACACTTAGAATATAAGGTATGCGTTAGCGGATATATTTATTTATGTATTTGATCACTATTGCTACATGGTGCTTTTAATATAGACTAAACAAATTCCGAGGACGGAATTTTTATAAGGGGAGGAGAATGTGATATCTTATATATTTTATAGATTAAAATAAAATTAAAAAGCATTTTGTTTATATATATATATATATATATTTGAGGACTCTTTTAGTTAGGAGAATATTAGAGTGGTTGTTAGCCTATTAATTAGTTGGGAGCTTTAAGATTTATTGCTTAATAATAATAATATATATATATATATAAAAAAAAAAAAAAAACGTGTCAACACTTGAATTCTTTTTGGACACCTATTAACCAAGGTGTCTCACCCTTCTCCATGGGTTTCATGCATGACCCCACGTGAGGGTGCATGTGTCCAATGGCATGCCTCCTTCCCTAGGTATATTACACTTGTCAAAGAGCTAACTCACCCTTCTCCATTATATATATGCCCAAAACTCCTTCTTTTTCTCACGCCACCAGTAGCAAGTTAAAGCCTATTTCAACTTGCTTTCTTCCTTCTCTTGCAAACCCCCACAGTAAGTCCCCTTCTCATTATTTTGCTATTTTATTGAAAGAAATTAGGAAAAAATTAGTATTTGCTTTTATGAGTATTTTAGGATTCCTGCTAATATTGAAATGTTAGTTGTAGATTATATACATATTTTTTGTTTAGACAGATTTTGGTGATTAAATATTATACATCCATGATAATGATAATAGCAATAATAAAATTTTATTTTTATCTCATGAATAAATGTTTAGCACCTCACACACGTGTATATATATATATATATATATATATATATATATATATATAGACGTGCAATGATTGGGAGAGAAATTGATATAATGGGAATTATGTGTATATATATATACATGTGCATTTATACATGAGGAACTGCACCCCACACACACACACACACACACACATATATATATATATATATATATATATATCTAAAAATTTAAAAACACTTCTAAATTCATCTTTACAATTTATTTAGGTGAAAGGACGACTCGATCCAATCCGGCGTCAAATCCAAGTAAGGGGACACAACACCAAAAACCCCAACATATTTTATTATAAACCTTTTAGAAAAATGTTGGAGATTTTATAAATCATTCACATGATTTTAATTGCACTTCCTTTCATTTGTAATGAAAAGTTTTATTTATTCATATGTCATCGTTTAGAAATTTTACATAATACAGTTACCATATTCCATGATTATGCATGACTGCAATTATGAATGAAAATAGCTCTCGAAGTTCATGACATAGCATACAGTTACAGATGAGCTTATAGATCATATGAAATGTTGTATGTGCATTCATGGTTTTAAAATGTTTAACCCGAGACACGATTATAGTGTCGATCGGTACCGCATAGGGTAGCATGGCAAGCACACCAACGGATGGTTACGAAAAGGTGTGTGCTACCGGCCAGGTGGCCTTCACCTAGGGAAGTTCCCAACCTGGTAGCTCTCCCCTGTGACGACAGGCTGAGCATATAGGTCCTTCGGGACAAGCCAACGTGCGCTACTCACGGTAAAAATTGTGGCATCGGGTCAAAAGGGTAAAACAGCAATTTTGAAAGAAAGAAAAAGGAAGTGCTTGTACATCTCATAAGTCACTTAATATTCTTGTATTAATTGTCATTTAATTTATTTATTGTGCATAACATCTGCATTGCATGTTTTGTAGCATTTTGGTGTTGTGGCTACTTACTGAGTTGTCGAACTCACCCCTTTTTCCCTTTAAAATTTTCAGATGCCGCTGTACATTATAATTCTGAGAATGGGTATTCCCATAGGCGTACTTGCTATTGAGGACCCTATTATATGGCCCTATGCTTGGGATACCTGGACCTACTGCTTTGTGGAGCCGTAGGGGTGTTAGAGCTGGAGAGTCCAATGGGTTGTCAGATCAAGCCATTGTTGTGCCGACTTTTGTTTTTGTAGACTGCACGACTTTTGTTATGTATATATATAGGAGAGCACTTGACGCATGTGGAGGCTATAACCCCCTAAAGTAATCACTTTTGATTATACCTCATGACATGGCTTGAAATGTTGTTTTGGGATTCCCAGCTCATGTAAACGATATTTTGTAATGTTCATAGTAAAACACTAATCTTACATAACTTTTGACTGCCTATCTTTACTTGCTACTTAGTATTAATGCGATGATCTCTGATAATTATTCCTTATTTGTTGTGATTTTCTTTTAAGTTCGCGTTTCCCCTATTCACCTTAATCGGGGGCGTGACAGTCACGACAAACAATCAACATGTCGTCCACATATAACAAGAGAATAATAAATTCTCCATCAGAGAATTTTTTCACAAACACACAATGATCTGCTGTAGTTCTCTCATACCCATTATCAACCATAAAAGAATCAAACTTCTTATACGACTGTCTCGATGCATGCTTGAGTTCGTACAAGCTCTTTTTCAACCGACACACTAAATGTTCTTTGCCTTTAGCTGTGAACCCCTCTGGTTGCTCCATATAAATTTTCTCCTCCAAGTCACCACGAAGAAAAGCTGTCTTCACATTAAGCTGTTCGATCTCCAAATTCATTTTGGCAGCTAAACTCAAAACAACTCTTATAGAAGACATCTTTACCACGGGTGAGAGAATTTCATTAAAATCAATGCCCTTCTTTTGATCGAACCCCTTTACAACTAGTCGCACCTTGTACCTTGGCTTTGATCTATTTGGTTCAATCTTGCATTTGAACACCAATTTATTCTTGAGTGCTCTCCTGCCCTTAGGCAGTTCCACCAAATCATATGTGTGATTCTCATGCAAAGATTTCATCTCGTCTTGCATGACTTCTAACCATTGATTTTTCTGGTTATGTAGCATAACCTCTTGATAACTTTCTGGCTTTTCCCCTTCAGAAAGTACATACTCATTAACTGAATACATTCTGGAAGGCTGTTGGTCTCTAGTAGATCTCCTCAACTGAATCTCAGCAGCTAGTTCTGAAGATGCTTGCTCTAGGTGCTCTTCTGACTCAACATTATCAATTGCAGGCTCACCATTTTCACCAACTGTATCAACATGTTCTTCTTGTACATCTCCCATGTGTTCATCATGCATCACATAAGGAGGAATAACTGGATCCAAATCAACACGGTATTCATTGAGAGACTCTGCCTTTTTTTGATCCAAGTCTTCAATGGTTTGATCTTCAAAGAATACAACATCTCTGATTCGTAAGATTTTCTTATCAACTGGATCCCACAATCTGTAACCAAACTCTTCGTGCCCATAACCCATGAAGATACATTGCTTGACTTTGCTATCAAGCTTTGACCTCTCATCTCTAAGAATATGGACGAATGCCCTGCAGCTAAACACTCTCAAGTGCTCAAACGAAACATCTTTCCATGTCCAAACCCTTTGAGGAATGTCACCATCCAAAGAAACTAAAGGAGAAAGATTTATCAAGTCAACTGCTGTCCTCATTGCCTCACCCAAAAAATGTTTAGACAATTTTGCATGAGAGAGCATACACCTGATTCTTTCACAGATGGTTCTGCTCATTCTCTCTGCTACGCCATTATGCTGCAGAGTCTTGGGTACAGTTTTCTCAAGCTTGATGCCATGGCTTTTGCAATACTCTTCAGACGGTCCTCTGTATTCACCACCATTGTCTACATGGACGCATTTTAACTGCCTTCCAGTTTCTCTTTCAACCTTCATGTGAAAGACTTTGAATACACCTAATACTTGATCTTTGGTTTTCAAAGCAAACACCCATACCTTTCTAGAGTGGTCATCAATAAAAGTCACATAATAAAGAGCGCCGCCTAGAGTTTTAGTGTTCATAGTGCAAACATCAGTATGAACTAAATCAAGAATATTAGACTTTTTTGATGAAGAGGATTTTTGAAATGAAACTTTTCTTTGTTTTCCAACAAGACAATGAGTACAGGGCGTTAGTGACATACCTTTATTATTAGGTAGGAGCTGTTCCTTGGCGAGAATCTGAAGTCCCTTCTCACTCGTGTGACCAAGCCTCTTGTGTCATAGCTCAGTAGAGTTTTCATTCTCAACAACAATCGCATCTCCTTTGACTAGCCTTGCAGCTGTCTTGTAGAGAGTGTTGGTTTTCTTTCCCCTGGCTAAGATAAGAGAACCTTTGCTCAGTTTCCACTGTCCACCTCCAAGGTAATTGTGGCAGCCTTCATCATCAAGTTTCCCAATGGAAATGAAGTTGAAGCGCATTTCAGGAACATGTCTGACATCATTGAGAATCAATTTGCACCCAATGTTGGTTTCTAGCTGTATATCTCACATGCCCACAACTTTACATTTCGCTTCATTTCTCATCCTAACCCAACCAAAATTGCCATTGGTGTAGGAAGAGAAGAAATCTCTATGTGGAGTAATATGAAAAGATGTTGCTGTATCAACTACCCACATAGATTCATCACATGCGAGATTAGCATAAGCTTCATCAAAAGCAAATACCACATCACCATTAGATGTAACTGCTACAATGTCTTTTTCTTCTTGGCGTTCTGCGTCTTTTCCTTTCAACTGTTCGCTTTTAAACTTTCTGCAATCTCTTTTTATATGCCCAGGCTTGCCACAGTGAAAACATTTTATGTCTATTTTTGAATAGGACTTTCCTCTTGACTTGTCACGACTATCATATCTGTGAAGTTTTCTGCTTTTACTTCTCCCCCGCATTTCTATAACAAGTGCCTCTGATTGCTCTTTTCTTCTTGCCTCTGATTGCTCTTTTCTTCTTGCCTCTTCATTGAACATGCTGTCTTTTACCATACTCATAGTTATCACATCATTGGGAGAGGAATTACTGAGTGATACCACCAAGGTTTCCCAACTGTCTGGCAAAGAACTCAACACAAATAATGCTTGCACCTCATCATCTAGTGCAAGTTTCATGGTAGACAACTCGCTCAACATTCCCTACAAATTACTCAAATGCTCTGTAACACTGTGCCCATCTTTGTACTTCAATTTTACAAGCTTTCTTATCACAAAGGTTTTGTTTTGAGCAGTCTTTCGTTCATAAAGACTCTCTAACTTCTGCCAAAGACCATAAGCATCAACTTCTTTAACTACGTGATGAAAGACACTTTGATCAATCCACTGCCTAATATATCCAAAGGCTTTCCTATTCAATTTCTTCCAATCATCGTTGGTTGCAGCAACTGGTTTGACACCTTTCAACTCAATCGGGTCAAACAATTCCTTGCAATACAAAATATCTTCCATTCTACTCTTGAAATTGAATAATTGGAAGTGTGAGGTTAACCATGCTATTAGATGACTCTTCCATTTAATTCACACAAAACTCCACACGAACAATAAACCAAAGGCTTTGATACCACTTTGTTGGGGTGAACTCCAATTTCAGATGCTCAATAAATTAATCTACCCCTCTTTATACAAATTAAATTGTAACACAGTAGCAAAATAATAATCAAGCAAACCTACAAGCAAGACACCAAGATTTTTACGTGGAAAATCCTCCAATGTGAAGGTAAAAACCACGGGACCTAGTCTAGTTAAATCTTCCACTATCAACAATAATGAGTTTACAATTGTCTTCCCTAGAGAAATATCTAAAGGTTATCACCACACCAAGAATACAAGCATTCTTGAATTAAACATAAATAAGGTGATGGATTCCAATAAAAATAAAGATAGATCTCACAAAGTTGGTATTAGCAACCAAGCGATTGGAGAGGAATTCCAACGATCGACACCAGTCAATACGTAGCACTCGTCGTCAGGAGCAACATTCTAAAATTGTATCAAAATCGGACCACAAATGACCTTCCAATCTCAGACGGATGTGAAAAAAGACGTAACCTTTTTTTTTCTTTTTCTGTTTCTCTCTCCCTGCGCCGCACTGTTTCTTTCTTCTCTCTTATTTCTTTTGTCTCACATGTCTCACCTAAACACACTGCCGTGTGTTCTCTTTTATACTACAAAGTAACAAAACAAGGGTTGTGTTTTGTAACCCATGTGGTCCCCACATAAGAGGGACCACCTAACAATTTGAATTAAGAGACGTAAATAAAACAACATTGCTGCCATTTTAATTCTTATTAAGATTATTTAAAATTGGTCCATTTTAATTCTTGTTAAGATTATTTAAACAAAATTGTGCATTGCTCATTGTGAGATCTTAGTTTGAATGGAGACGAAGACAATCAAAATTTCATGCTTAGCCTCCGAAGTTTGACGATTATTGATTTACCAAAGTTGGAGGTTTTGCCCCAATGGCTACAAGGATCCGCTAATACTTTACAATGCCTACAAATTAAATATTGCGATAACTTCACGGCCTTGCGTGAGTGGCTGCCAACTTTCAAATCACTTCACACACTTGAGATTATCAACTGCCTCAGGTTGCCATCTCTTCCGGAGGGGACACATCGTCTCATTGCCCTAAGAAAATTAAAAAGTGAAGGTTGTTTTGAATTGAGTTGGAAATGCAAATTCGAAGATCAGTCCAAGATCGCTCATGTACTAGAAGTTGAGTTCGAGTGTACTTCAACATAAGAAGATGATGAGGTAAGGGCAGTTCTTTCTTATTCTTCTTCTTTGGTCTTAAACACTTAATGCTCTATTGCTTCAAACCACGATGTTTGTCAAGTGGAAACGTGTAAAATCCATACACCCAATTCCTTTTTTGCCTTGTTTGAATTTTATGTAAACTAAAAATAAAAAATAAAAAATTTTTTTGGACAAAATCGTTTTGCTATTTACCTCGTCCAATAGCTCCAAGTGCAACTATTCCGCTCCTAAAGCATTAGATCTCATTTAATGCATGGAGAAATTATATCTTTTGTGTGGAACATATATAATTTATAATATTTTCCAAGTGTATCAAAAACTTATTATGTTATATTGGTTAACTTCTCTTTTGTAATCACAAATTTTTTTATTCGAGAGTAGAGGATAAGACGCTAACGATTGGAAGCGTGAATGTAACGAAGTTTAATTATTTCCATCATTGTAATTTGAATTAAGAGATGAAAAAAAAAAAAAAAAAAAAATTTTGCTTCGGTTGTAATTCTTCTTAAGATTATTTAAATGAATAGACATTTGTTAATGTAATTCTGATTAAGAGATGTAAGGAAACAAATGTGTGACGTATATACTTTTGTTACTCCCTCTCGTTTATATATATATATATGCACATGTCTTTATGTATTTGTATGGGTTTCTTATGAAAATTTTTTTGTTACCATTTGTTGAATTTAAATGTTTGTTTGGATTTATGGAGTAGGAAACCAGTTCTCTTGGTAAGAGAGTTGGGCTTTGCTCTTTTATTGTTTGGGTGAATGAATCATCTTTAAATTTTGCAAATCAGAATAAAATTCATCAAGGGTTTAGAGTCAAGCATACAAGTGAGACGTCCATGTCCTTAAAGGAATATGAAAAAGGGTCCCAATAGTCTAATCAGATCCATTAGGACCATTACAATTACTGGTCCTAATTTCTTAAAAATTCCTATACTTTAGGAAAAAGCGAATTTAGGACCTACTTGTCCGAACAATGGGTTTAACGCTGTAGGTTACAAATCAGTTTGTAGTTAATTCACACAAATCAGTCTAATAAAGTGACATATGTCCCTTAATACGTGAGAAACTAATATCTTTTTATTAAATTCATTTGTATGAAATAACTACAAACCAGTTTGTAGCTAATTTATATCCAGCAAGCATGACTCATATATGATTAATGATAGGTAAATATGACACAAATATCCTACAAAGCTAACATTGCAGGATCTAAGAGCCATTCGATCAGACATTGTTAAAAAAAATAAATAAACCAATGAATATTACTATATTAGACTCTACCACGTCAGCTCTGTGGAATATTGGTTGGATGTTTGTATAGTACATGTAGCATTACTCAACAAACATTTGAGTAGCGTTATATACCACATTTTTATATTATAATTAGGGAAATTATATATAAAATCCTTAGGTAAACGCGCCTTTATTAAAAACTCCCTGGGTTTTTTTTTTCTCGAAAATTTAGTCCTTGGGTCACTCGAAACTACTAGAAACTCCATACCGTTAATTTTTGGTAACTGCCGTTATTTGAATGAAACGAACAGTTTCACTTAAGTCCACCTACGTGGAATTTTTGTATCCTACGTGTTCACATTGGACACGTAGGATATAAAACTCACCGTTTTTGACCATCCAAAACGGTGAGTTTTATATAACTTGAGGGCTTCTTTTTTGAAACCCATTCCATATGGACCATACGGACTATCACGAACCACCCGATACAACCAGCAAGCCACCGACGCAGCGACGCCATCGACCCGGACCCGCGCGACGTAACCACGGAGACGGAACCCACCGGCGACAGAGGCCACCGCGCGGTACCCACCGTTTTGGACCATCAATTCGGCGTCACTTTTCCGGCTAGGTTTCGTCGATTCACAATATTTTGAATCGGAAAAATCTGTTTCGACGAAGGTATTTTCCAAATTTCTCTGTGGGTTTTGTTGATTGGTGAAATGGAAGCCTTTAATAGTTGTGTTTTGAATTTTCTTGTTGTGTTGGAAGCTTTTGGTGAAACCCCATCCCCAACCATTTTTGTCCAACATCCGTCGAATATTGCACTTTTGAGCCAATATTATTGTTGATTAGCGATGGGTGTGGTCCACCTTGGTTGTGGTCTGGAATGAGATGCTTTTTTCGTGTGCACCGCAAGTTGGTCAAGGGGATTTTGTCGTGTTAGGCAGAAGGGATTCTATCAATTTTTTTATGTGGGGCTTAATTTCCTTCCATTTAATGTACAACTCAACTTGCTCAATAAACTGTTAAAAAACAGAAAAAAAACTTTAGCTCACTCAATTTTTCTCTTAACATTTGGTGAAGTTCAGTAATTTCGAATGGTTACTCTAATTGCAATGGAAAAAGTGAAAGAACTTAATGGATTAGATTATGGTTAACGTTGTATCATTTACAATTAACTGCTAATCGGCATATCGGTTATGGTTGCGGTTATTTAAAAATGAATAACCGCTTAAATTGGTTGCAGTTTCGATTATGAGGGAAATAACTACAACCGTACATTCCTATTGTACATTATTTACGTCTTTTCTGTTCTACTAACTTATATATCAAAATTGGTTTTCATGAGCTTACACCGACAAACTTTTTTCCTTACATCTCCATACCTTACATGTTATCGCATCTCTATCGGTTTGGAGCCAAAGAAAAAAAGAAAGCAATTTCTAAAGAAGAAATAAACAGATTTCCTTAAAGAATCTCATACTGCATTCACAAATTTGTGCTGCTTATCATTGATTTGATTGTCTTGTAAAATCTGGATTTGTTTGGTTTGACTTCAGATCAAAATGATAATGATTTTTTTTTTTTGGTTAGTTGTTATTCTCTCCTTTTGTTTGTTAATTATCTTCCGACAAGATTGTTCCTTGGGCCTCTAAAAAAAAAAAAAAAAATCACAAAGCAATAAGAGATAATAAGTTAAAAGAGTACCCACTCGATTCCTTTTATGAATAATGGCTCAGTGTGCTGGGGCCAAGTCAATAAAAAACTTCTATATCCATGCCTTGTTTGTCCTTTATTTCTTTTCCTTTTTTTTTTTTTTTCATTTCATTTTATTATTATTATTATTGTTTTGGTTTCTAATTTCTATTCATTCCTATCCACGCTTCTATTATTATTAATAAAAGTTCATAAACATGTGTCAAAATTGATATATTAGCAACATAACTCACATTTTCACATTTTCAGATTGGGCTTAATTTCCTTCCATTTCTTTTTTAAAAAAAACTTTATCTTTAACATTTTCAGATTGGACAGTTTCTAATCTCACATTCTCTTAATATTTAGCAAGCATGATGGACATGTATATTAATATAATGTAATGGTGACTTTGGCAAAATATTGATCCTATGGAAAGTTATTAAGTAGCAAATGTAACTTAAACCTGCTTCTTTTACCTATATTGATGAATTTTTGCATAATTTAAGGCATCGAATAGGTTTATGGTTCTTATAGAAAGAGAAATTTTTTACATGTATTGATGTATTTTTGCATAATTCAATTACATTGAGTAGATTAAGAGTAATGAAGCAATGGGGGCAATCCCACTACCTTTATTGCGATCCCAATGGGGCCGTCAAAGGTATGGGTGGCCCCCATTGGGATCGCAATAAATAAAATAAATAAAATAAAAAAATAAAGAAAGAAAGAAAGAAGGAAGAAGTTGCCATTTATGAGTGTATTGTATGCATTTGTTGATCTTTCCACATATAACAATGGGCGAAAAAGTGCACTTTGCACCTATAACATGCATGTCCACAAGTATATGTTTATTATTACTATAACGGTAGTTAGCAAAAATTAACGGTAAGGAGTTTCTAGTAGTTCCGAGTGACCCAAGGACTAAATTTCAGAAAAAACAATACCCAGGGAGTTTCTAGTAGTTCCCTTATTACTATTATGTTTTGTCCTTTTTTCCCAAATGAATGGTTGTCAACTATGTCAACCTAACATCCAAAATCAGCTTAAGTTGGGCATCTTGAGTCCAAAACATGCACGTAATCTATTTCATGCAATAGATAGATATTATTGTTTTTGTGTTTTCTTGTATGGACAAACATTTTTTCTTACACTCTTTTATATTTTTCTTACACTTTTTTATATGTTTACAGATATGGCTGTCAATATAATCATGCACCACGGTGGGACAATGACCCATACCCCATTTAAATACATTGGTGGCGACGTCCATGAAGTGAAAGGCTATGATGTTGACTATTTTAGTATGTGGGAAGTGAAAGAGTTGGTTCGTGACTTAGGATACATGAGCGACTTTAGATGTTGGTATAATGTCGGTGATAGTCCACATAATCAAGTGATATCTTTAAATAGTGATGCAGACGTTGTAGATTTTGTAAATATTATGGCTGAGTATAGATCACAAGATGTTCATTTATATGTTGAGCATATGGTGGACAGTGCTATAATGGTAGAGGAGCATTTATTTCTTGAAGCTGTTGAAAGACAACATGGAGAAGGTGGTGGCGGGGTGGGTGAGATACCTAGTACTGCTCGGCATGATGGAGATGGAGAAGGTGGTGGTGGGGTGGGTGAGATACCTACGGCTCCCCGTCATGATGGAGATGCAGAAGGTGGTGGCGGGGTGGGTGAGATACCTAGGCCTCCCCTTCATGATGGAGATGGAGAAGGTGACGGGGTGGATGAAATACCTAGGGCTGAAGGTAGTATACTTATTTCTTATTTGTTAACTTAATTGTTTTTCAAATAATATATCATGAGAGCACTTAGCCTTCCCTTCCCGAATGACTAACAACAAATTTGATTGTTTCTTTTAGGGATGGAGGACATACCTAATGCTGCACGCCAAGATGGAGATGTACAAGGACAAGGTGGAGAAGGTGAAAATTCTCAATCAAGACATTTCAAAAGCCCACGAGTTAAAACTAAGGCTGCCCGTTCTATTACGCCATCCACAAGAAACCAAGCGGGGAACCGACCACCAGCCGAGGAGGTACATACAAATTGAAATTGAGTTGGATTCTTATTTTATTTATTTATTTTTTTTTTTTAGAAATAATATTCACCAGCAACTAACTTTATGTTGTCACGATTATTTATGGTTTTTTATTAGTTGATTCTTTTGTTTTTGGTTTTTTATTTTAATTTTTGTATATATTTTTTGATGCGAGAAGAAGAAGGAGACGGGTTGCTCAACCGGTTTTGCAGGACGAGGAAGACAATCCGAATGTTGGTGCAGACACCATGCCCGAAACTGGTACAAAAAAAAAGGACGTGGTGGTAGGCCACGGAAGAAGAAAGTGGAAGAGGATATTGATGAAGTTATCAAGGAGTGTTGGTGACTTGAAGCAAGCGATGGCGAGGATGAGGACCTTTTCTATGATCTTGATGATGTCAAAAAGAGAAGGATGGGACGTCCAAATGGTGGGAAAAAGTTGACATTAACATAGGTGAGAAAGGAGCCGATTTGGGGGATGAGGAATCTGATGATGAAAGTGATGGTCTTGCAAGTTTGCAAGAAAGTGACGCTGGCGAGGTTGGAAAAAAAAGGAAGCGGTATAGACAGTTCAATCTGAAACATGACTTGAAGATTCCAGTGACGTTTGAGCTTGGGGATCAATTTGCGATTCGAGTTCATTCAAGATGGCATCAAGACGCATCTTTGTGCGAAAGGGTTTGATTACAACTACAAGCACAATGACACGAGTAGGGTGAGTGCAGTCTGTAAATTAGAGCATTGTTCATGGAGGATTCATGCCTCTACTGATGCTACCAGGACTTGTTTTCAAATTAAGACGTACTACCCGGTTCATATTTGTGGTAATCAATACGAAAACTCCAGATGCGATGTTGAGTATCTTGTTCGTACTTATAAGAGGGACTTCAAGGATGACCCCACGTGGACACCATATGCATTGAAACAGAGGGTGAAGAGAGACCTTAACGTCGATGTTCCTATTGATCGTTGCTATAGAGCGAAGAAGGAGGCATTGCATCAACTTTTTGGTAGGCACTCTAAGCAATATCGCCTCACACGGCGATACGCAATGGCAATACTCAGCACCAACCCTGGTAGTAGTGCTTTTGTACACAGAGATGGAGCATTCTTTCAGAGGATGTATATTTGTCTTGATGCATGCAAGAAGGGGTTCATACATGGTTGTCGGCCCATAATTTGTTTAGATGCTTGTCATCTGAAGGGGGACTATGGGGGGCAATTGTTGTGTGCCATAGGCAAGGATGGCAACGACGATATGTTCCCCATTGCAATTGCTGTGGCCGAGGCAGAGACAAGAGATTCATGGCAGTGGTTTATTGCCATTTTATTGGAGGACTTATGCGGGCCAGATGGCGGACTTGGTTGGACTATAATGTCTGACAGACAGAAGGTATTTGGTGTAAAATACTATTTATGTTCTTATTGTATTATTTTATTCCTTTATGTTATTACATATAATTTAACATAAATTTATGTGTGTAGGGGCTTGGAATTGCAGTTGAGGCTGTGTTGCCACACGCTGAGCATCGCTTTTGTGTTCGGCACCTATATGCGAACCTCAAAGCGAAAGGCTACACAGGGAAAGCTATGAAGGATGAGTTGTGGGGGGCTGCACGTGCCTCCAATGTTTATGCGTTTGACCATCACATGCGGAATATAATGTCAATGGAGAAAGGTGCACACGATTACCTTAGTGGTGTACCTAAGGCATCATGGTCCAGACATGCTTTCAACTGCCAAACCAAAAGTGATATGTCATTAAACAACTTGGCTGAGAGCTTTAACGCGTGGATTAAGGAAGCTAGGATTAAGCCTATACTGACTATGCTTGAAGAAATTCATCTGCAAATAATGGCACGCTTCCAGCAGAAAAGGAATGGAATCCGATCGACGCACTACACAATATGCCCAAAGATCCAGAAAAAATTGGAGAGGTCAAAAAGCGATGCAAGGAATTGTATTAGTCGGTGGCAGAATGAGTTGGAGTTTGAGATCGAGGACATATACGAGCCACGACATTTAGTCCGGTTAGATCATCGCACATGCACATGTGGAAGATGGCAGGTGAGTGGGATCCCTTGCTCACATGCTTGTGCTGCAATTTACATGCATAAACAAAAACCAGAGGATTATTTGGATGATTATTACAAGATGGACAAGTATATGCAAGGATATGCAGCTCGAGTTTATGGCATGGAAGGTCCGCAGACATGGCCAGCTGATGATCCATGCGACGAAATCCAGCCACCTATCATTAGAAGGGCTCCTGGTCGACCAAAGATTAGTAGGCGAAAAGCTGTAGATTTGCCGACTAACCCCTACAAGTTAACCCGTAGTGGATATATCGTTAAATGTGGAAATTGTGGGGGTTTAGGGCATAATTATAAAGGTTGTCATTTACCTTTGAACCCGGACCGAAGAGGTGGAAACCAAGAAATATAAGCGAAAAAAGATCTTTGCTCAAGCACGAGTAAAACAAATACATTTTACAACATAAGGTTCATATTCCAAAATTTGTTAACTTAATTATTATTGTACAAGTAATATAATAATTATTGTTGATATTTGTCTGAATGTTTGGTTAAATTATTGTAGGGATCACAAACTCAACCCCCACCAGAAGCAGAAGCCCACGGGTCATCACAGCGAAGTGTGCGTACACGTAGGGCTACTCGATCCTGAGTAAAATTCAAGTTTTTTTTTTTTTTTTTATTAACAAAACTCTTATTTCCCGATGATTTCATAGCTACCAACTAATATCTGAAAGTTTGCTGAAATTGGTATTGTAATTTAGTAAATTTGTCTGTGGTTTAGCATTACTGCTTGCTGACTTGTCATTTACATACTTTAAGGAGCTACTATAAATACTGTGGACCTTGTTGAATCTTCATATTTATGCTGCAATAGTTACATTGAAAGCAGTTAAATTTTAATTACTCTTGGAAGGGTATGTTGCGACATTTAACTTGAAAAGCTGGTTATTGAGATGTGATTTTGTCTTTGCTTATGTAATGGATGAACTCAGTAGCGCTACTTAGAATTGCATTGATGAATAAATAATGGGAGCTAACTTTAAGTTGGAAGTTTGGGAGGGTGCTTTAAGTTAAAGGTTAAGGAGGATTAAAATCTAGTATATGCAATGGAAGTTCAGTGTTGCACAGGTTATTTGGAAATGCTTCATAATCTTTGTTTTGTATTAGAAAATTTTCTATTTAGAGAAGTGTTTGTACAAGTAATATAATAATTATTTGGAAATGCTTCATAATCTTTCCCTTTCCTTTTTTTTTTTTTTTTTTTTTTTTTTTTTTTAACGCATTTTTGGGATCCGAACATGAACCACAGGCAGAGGCAGAAGCCCACGGGTCATCACAGCAAAGTGTACGTACACGTAGGGCTACTCAGGCACAGGTAAAATCCAAGTTTTTTTGTGGTTAAGAAAACTCTTATTTCACGATGATTCCCCCCCCCCCATTTTTTTTAACGCATTTTTTGGATCCCAACATGAATCACAGGCAGAGGCAGAAGCCCACGAGTCATCACAGCCAAGTGTGCGTACACGTAGGGCTACTCAGTCACAGGTAAAATTCAAGTTTTTTTTTTTTTTTTTTTAAACAAAACTGTTATTTCCCGATGACTCCATAGCTGCCCACTAATATCTGAATGTTTGCTGAAATTGGTGATTTAATTTAGTAAATTAGTCTGCAGTTTTTTTTGTACTTAAAAAACTCATATACTTGTGCTTAATTTGTAATATTCACACTGATTTCCGGTTTTTTCTTTTTTTTTTTTTTTTGGTATCTGCAAATAATTATTATTTTTGTTAACGCATCCTTTGGATCCCAACATGAACCACAGGCGGAAGCAACAGCGGAATCATCACATCGTGGTAGTACACGTAGGGCTACACGTGTACTAAGAAGCCGTGGAAGTAGTGCCACGCAATGATCACATTTATCACTTATCAGATCTCTTCATTTTGCCTTTTTCCCGCATACCCATTTTATAATCAAGTGATATGTCGGGTTTTTTTGGTTTTATGTTTGTAATATAAAAACAATTGGGGGATTCATTTTGGGACTTTATGTGCTTGTTAGCTTCAATGTTGTTAATTAAGCATTAAACGTGTACTGTTAGTTATTGAATTACATTTTGAAATTTCGTCATGACAATTACCAATTCCAGATTGTATTAGTGGACGGATAAAATTAATTCACACGCAAATTATATTGTAGGGTTCAATATTTCGACTTAAGAGCAACATACAAATAATCATAAATTGCCGCATACAAATAAAACTAATGCATGGAAATAGTTGTTCCATAAAAGTAATCAGCCGACCTGATAATTACGAACAACCTGATAATTACGAACAAGCAGGATTTTTACATAATTGTTACATAGAAGCCATAACCATATATCCACGTGGACAACATAGGTAAGTAAACAATATCCTTGACAACAACAAAACAGATAATCTATTTCACTGATAATAATCTAATTGCCTCATTCCCATGCCTCAATGCCCCATCAACCTTAGACAAATCAACAGTACACAAATCACCAACAAAAAAACCAACAAATATGTTTGGATCTTTAGTTTGCCCCTAAGTAATGACACTTCACATTTCAGGGAATGAACTTGTTTATACAGCGCAGGTAGGACCTCCCTTCCGCGAGCACAGGTTTCTTTGTCATACCATTGGAAAAAAGGACATTGGCCAGCTTTCTGTAATTACACAAAAAAAAATCTGATAATTACGAACAAGCACAAAGTAATAACTATTTCGTAAAACCAAATTATCCACTCGAAGAAATAACATTGTAACCAGAAAATGACGATATTTTGTTCGATTTACAAGTTGCTCATTAATTTTCTTCAGTACTGAGGAATATGCTACCAGCCTACCCATCCAATACCGACTGTAGAGAAAAAAGAAAAAAGAAAAAAGAAAAAAAAAAAAACCGAAAAATATATGACGGGTTGAATAATATATAACACGCCGCCCACACGTCTTTCTCCATTTCTGCTAGCTCTTTATTCTCTGTTTTCATATTATTCAAACCCGTCATATATTTGTATAGTTATATATACCTGCAAAATCATTTTCAAGGAAGATTAATGGCTACCAACAGTACAACTAACTCTCTATCCCATTTGCGGGGTATATATGCAAATGATTTTCCAATTAAAGTGTACTCATTTCTTGTTCCATTTGGCTTTTAATTAGAATATATAGTGGACCGCATTTCAAGCATTGGAGACGGCGCTTAGTGTCGGTAATACTCTTGCTAGTTGTAGCATCATGTGATCGAGGTGATCAATTAAGAGGAAATCAAAGATGGACAACAAGAACTGCGCGCATGCCATTTTTGGGATATTACAGGAATGGGCATGCCCAAAATAATGGCATAATTTACGTTTCTTCTTTCTTTATTTCTGTTTGCTATATATATACGTTCTTTATATTAACAACTCCTCCATCTGTTATTTCTTTATATTTCATCTGTTTGGATATATAGCATTTCTTCCACGTACGTTATATCATATAAACGGTTAATAATTAATTTCCATTTTATTCATGCAATGCATTACGTACTCTACATCTAGATAAGTGACTCAAACCTCACGGCTTTTCAGAGGACTCTAACCTCATGTTTACAGCTATTAGGGGATTCCAACCCCACATTCTCACTTTATTATAACAGCACCAGGGACTTTAACCTCAAACCCTAATTGCATGACGTGGCCTTAACTAAAATGTTAGGAGTTTAAAAGGAGTTTATATATAGGACATCGATCCCATATTAGGAAGATGTTATAACGACACAAGGAAAAAGCGCTAGCCACACATCTGCGCTATACTATTACTCCAAAATAACTAGTAAATTTGAAACTTCTTTAGAATTTCATATAAAGTTCAATTTCACCTAATAACTAATTAATAATGTGAGACTTGACACTCATTATTACATTTATAAACTATATACACACTATATATGCAGGCTAGACCTCACCTTCTCAATATATGACTCGGGTGTTACACCTCATGCCACACTCTCTTTATTTTACCATATTTGTATTTCTCTTTTATTATTTTATTTTCTTCTTAATTCCCAATTCAAGTTTTTGTCTTTCACTCCTTTTAATTTCATCCTTTCGGGATGCATATTGCCCCTCCCTCTACTCTATATCTTATTTTTATATTTTTGAAACGATGCATGTTGATTTTTTTTTTTTCAAGTTCTGCTATTTCATTTGATGATGTTGATAGTGGCTTGTTGTCGCAATAAAACACATATCTTGATGTGTCAAAAATTGAAACTATTATGACCATTAAACATTTTTACTTTGAATTTTGAATTAATTAGTCGATCATCCCAAAAAAAATTCAAGCCATGTTACTATTTGTTGTGATAAATTAATTTTTTTAGATGGCAAAGAAGTAGAAAATAATACAATAAACTAAACCAATCACACATAACACACTACGATTTAAATAGTTTGGATTTACGTAATTTGGCTCAACAAGCACGAAAACAATCATGAGAATTGAGAAATTTTCTGTGAACAATAATAAAGAGAAAATCATTTGAAACTCAAAGATCAAAAAATTACAAGAGTAATCTTCCGGCTCTTTATAATAGTAGGTAAGTGACTAACAAGTCAAGTCCTAGGGGAAGATTTCATAGGCGTGTAAGATAATTAAGGACAACAACTCAAATACCATTCCGGGCATCCGGCCAAGACCAAATAATAGGAAATAAAAAATAAAAAACAAAACTATAGTGCCTCACTGTCTCCTGATTTGATGACAAGTTGAAAAGCAAGACATTCACGTCAACAAGACCAAGAGATGATTAGACTCCAATTTTTTTTTCTTGGCCATTTGATAGCGAGAAATGGCCATTCAAATATTTTCATTATTTTCATTCTCTTCACAATAATGGGTAAGTAGTTCAATAATTTCGAGATATATATATATATATTAATTTTTGAATACTTTTCTATGGAGTTGCATTTTGATCTCTTTTTTTTTTTTCTTTTTCTTTTTCTTTTTATGATTTGTTCATATTGCTGCAGCATCAATAGAAGGCTTTGAGGCACTCTGTGGGCGAGATAGTCTAACATACAGTGGGCCATGCTTTTGGTCACCTGATTGTAATAATTATTGTAAGAATTTAGAGAAGGCCGTGCTTGGAAAATGTTAAATGTGAGAGCAAAATATGGGGTTTTGGCAAATGTGTATGCTATTTTTACTTATGTTGAATTCTTACAACTAGGAGATGCATGATTTGGGCGTATTAATTACTATGTTTTGTACTAGTAACATGTATTTTTTTAAGGTTAATTAATGATAGGATAAAAAATTTGGTGTCAACAAAAGCAATTGCACACAATCAATCTCCGGTCCCCTCGACATAAACCAAAGGATGTTTATTAGTAATGGAAGGATTCCATTAAGATGTGCTTATAAACAATGGAGAAGGCAATGGCAGGGGAGGAGGGCATGGCTACCCCCAAATGGCTAATGGTGGTTTCGACCGCTTCCTATTTAGCCAAATGAGGTGGGCCAAGCCACCCTCTATGAGTTTTCCTTTTGTATTTTGTAATTTTTAATTTGTAGTTTTAGTTTTAATATTTGATATATATTTTTATTATGGGAATTGGATGACATATGTCCTTATTTAATTGGTGATAACATGGCATTTGACGGTTTTTGTTAAAAATTTGGACAAAAGTTGAATAAATTAATTTATTTGTTATTTTTGTATACCACGGCCAGCTCCCAACAAATTTGCATACCTTATGAAACTTATTGCAAATCGGTGTAACTACATCAATTAATTTTGTGTTTTTCTTTTAATGTTTTTGAAGTGGAGTATTACATGGACAATTGGCCATTTCAAGCAAAAAGCTAACTATGCTAGCTGATCAAATTTGAACAAAGACAACATTACAATAGGAGGAAGAACTAGTTTGGATAGAAAAATATTCCAATTCTATTCAAAACATTATATACCCAAAATAATATGCCATTCACTAATGAATGAAAGGCTTTGTTTTTGACATGTTTACACAAGAGAAGAAGGATGGGGGATTCGAACTAGTGACATCCGCTTCATGAGGCGTGGTTCATAACCGATTGAGCTACCTTGGGGACTAATGAATGAAAGGCTTTGTAACGACTCATTTTGTACCGATTTACAATAAGTTTCATGTGATATAAAAATATTATAAGAGCTTTGTCTAATATGTAAAAATAACAAATAGGTCTATCAAATGACACGCTAGCACCAATTAAATTATGACACATGACACTCATTATTATAAATTTAATAATTTAAAAATATATAAAAAAGTTTTGAAAGGGGAACATGGACCATCTCCTTAGCCAATTGGTTTTGTACGTGTTGGGAATATAAATAGTTTGAGAATTTTTACCAAGAGTATATTAATATTCATATTTGAACACTACTCTATCTCAAAAATTTAAGTTATTGAGCTTTGCTCTACTTATGTATTATGCATATTAAGTACTATTTTATTTTATTTATTTTATTGTTTTTTTTTTTCTCAATGTGGAACTTAAGTCACTCAACACTTACAAAGTGCACTCACGATAATATTTTCCTAACTTGTGAGTATCTTTCATATTGATCAAATTTCTTTTCGCTTGTAAGCTTTTTTATATTTTCAAGAATGTCGCATCAAGAATTGTTCCGAGGAGGCGAGGACTACAAAGTGCAACTCTCAAACCAGACATGTCCACACACTTGTCATAGAAAGTTAACCATGACTCTAAGTACTATAAATTAAATTTAGCATTTCTCAAATTTCTCTATTGCAAATAAGTAACTAGATGAACTGATTTTGCAATTTTTTTTTTTCCTTTAAAAAATTAATGTGGTTATGGTAAAACAAGATTATCTCAACCGTTGATGATAATAATCCCACGTGTGAGTACTGAAACGGTACGACGTGGTCGAGGTGAGGAAAGGAAGACGGCACTGTTACCGTCGTGCGGTCGTGCCATTTCACTTTCCCATAATATCCTCCAACACAAACCGTATTCTGCAAAATCTTTTTCTGTACCTTTGTGGCGGGAAGCCTCTTCTCTTAAAAACCCTAAAAAGCCCCCAAATTCTTAATCCTCCCATTCTGATGCAATGCCCAGCCAACAAGCGAAGTAATTTTGGATAGGATTCTCTTACAGAAGAATAAACATCCACTAAGCACTCCACTCTGCACTATGTACTGGCTTGCAACTAGAAACGTCGTCGTTTCGCTTCCCCGGTGGCGTTCCCTCGCTCTCTTTCTTCGTTCTGCTGCTCCCAGGCACTGCTCATTCAGGCCTTCACCGACGCTTCGGTCTCTCTCTCTCTCTCTCTCTCTATATATATATATATATGTGTGTGTGTGTGTGTGTGTTTTAATGCGTGCTATAGTCTGTTGCGTGTCTTTTTTGTTGTGTAACTATTAATCTTGTGCATTTTTATGCCATGGTTCGTCTAACTTTCTGGGAAAATTCTTTCCTTTGTTTTTCATGAGGAATAATTTGTGTTGAATATTGGGGGGAGGATATCTTTATTCTCATGTGGGTAAAAAGTGTTACTTTTCTGTATCCCTAGGAAATACTTTTCATGGAAATGGAGTAGAATCTGTGAAGTTTGATTGATGTAGTAGATAAGTGTGAGAAATGGGTTTTTGGTCTTTGTGTATTTGATGTGTGCCAAGTGCGCTTTAAAATGGCATTTTGTTTCAAAATTTCTACTCCATTTTGAATTTCTCTTAAGCATGTTGTTTCCCCGTCAAATTACACGTTAAAGTATCTCTTATATGTAATACTAAGATTACGTCTGGTATGCGAAATGATTATTTCTTTTAAAAAAGAAAAGGAATAGCTTTTATTGGAAATGAAAGAATGTGGAATAGAATAGCCATTTTCATGGCCCATGAGGGAATGTCTATTCCAAGTGTTAAGAGTATATGTATACTTTAACACCAAGGCTATTTATTTCACATTCTTCCATTCTTAATAAATGCTATTTTTTTTCCCTAATGGAATATTCATTTCGTGTACCAAAAGTATCATAAGGATTTCTGTGTGACAAGTGAGATAACCCATGTATGCTTGACCCATAAGCAAAAAAGGCCCCCTCCAAGGGGTGGGGTAATAAAGCCACTCAAATGCATTGCTGTGCTTGGCATTTTTATAACAATATGAGCTGTATATCTGTGACGTTTCTGCTTTTGAAATTAGTAAGTCCGTTGGGAATCATCAATTATGTGTAATGAATTGATTATAATGCTTGATCTGGTGCTTTGGCGGTTGGAAAATGGACAATGAGATTGTCATTGCTCAGTATGTCACTGGAATGTGCCATAGCCAACAATAATGTTGAAGAGTATTCTGGTAAAGAAAATCTTTAAGTGGTGTGGCTGTTGATCGTACTTAATGTTCAATTCTTCCTTCTTTTGTCTGTTTTGATTTACATCTAAATCATGAGACTTTTTTTTTTAAAAAAAAAGCTACAGCAGCAGACAGTTGGATGGGATTTGTTGTTTTAAAGGCCAGAAAGTTTTGAAGGGAAGCTCAAAAACCACCAAGAAATCTAAAGCATTAAATGGTGCCCTCAATGATAGGGATCTTTCGCACTTACTATGGTGGAAGGAGGTGTGCTACTTCATGCATTTTTGTTAAGTTGCTTGATAGTCTTGCTTCTTTAATATGTGTGGAATATTAAATTTCTTGAATACTTTTAAGTAAGATCTTGAATGGTCATGGTTTCTTTGTTGTAGAGGTTGGAGAGGTGCAGAAAGCCTTCAACTGTTCAGCTGGTTAAAAGGCTTACATATACCAATTTGCTAGGCTTGGATGTTAACTTGAGAAATGGGAGGTGAGCTCTTATGATGTTGCAATCAGCTTATTGATATTTTGCACGCATGCTTATGATTTAGTGAAACCAAAAAGAAAAAGAGAGGGGCCTAAATAGGTCCTTTCTTTTTCCTGCTTTTGTTAATTGGTGTGATGATTTCTTGCCATCAAGAATTTTAGTAAATATTCGGTGAAATCATTCTTATTTTACATCTTTAGACGAGGGGCAAAATTGAATTAGCCTAATTGGGAACATTGCTCTTATACAATTTTGATTATTGGAATGGTCAGCAGCTGCATTAGAGTTGAATAGTGGGTTTGTGATAAGCTATCAAAATGCTTCTGGTTGTGAAATTAAATCTTGAAAAAGAGACAGGTTTAAGGTTTCTGATTAAAACTTGTGGTGTTTCGTGGGGTCTGACTTGAAATCAATCAGCGGTTTTGATTATTAATTCCCTGCTCTATTCCTAAGCCAAGTGAATTGATTGACTATCTTGCCTTAAATTTTCAGGAATTTGTGGTTATAGTAGTGTCCTGGGCATTATGTGCTTCTGGGAAACTGGTTTTGTTATGTTCTGTTTCTGACTTAGTAGAAGAATGTCTGTTACCTTTGGTAAGCTCCAATATAATAATTTCTTACTTTACTTTCCTTTAGTAGAAGAATGTCTGTTTCCAGAGCATTCTTTACATTTCTGAGCCTTATTAATCTGTCTTTAATGGTATTCGCATGATTGCAAATACTATGAATTCTCTCAAAAGCATCTTAGAGAAGGGTTCCTTCTGCACAAAACTAACACATAGCATTGTGCTCAATGTAGTCTAAAAGAAGGAACACTCAACTGGGAGATGTTGCAGTTTAAGTCAAGGTTTCCACGTGAAGTTTTGCTCTGCAGAGTATGCTATTTTCCTTTTTCACCGTTTATCATATGAAATTGAACTGGCATGATTTCCATATTACATGTACTATAACTATATTACGCGTACATTCATGATCATATGATAAATGGTGACCCCATACTATTGCGTGTGATTTATAAACAACTGAATTCACCATATAATGACGTGTACTTCATATGCATTTATACTCACTATTGTAAGAAATTCCATTTAAAGTATGTCCCTTTATGTCACATATATTATTGTAATTATAAAATTACGGTGTTCAGTAATTTATTCCAATTAAAGCTTATTGTGTAAATCAAATATTCTGAATTAAATTACTGATTTAATTCTTGTGGAACAAGTATTTGATTTCAATCAAATATTCTGAATTAAATCACTGATTTAATTCTTGTGGAACAAGTATTTGATTTAATTAAAGATTTTATTTTTGTGGAATCAATTAGCTGTATTGATTTGATTTTTATTCCTTGATGGGAGGAATAATTAAGGTAACAGCTCTAATTGAGGGTCTCCTGACCTACCTATAAATAAGGCCTGTATATTCCATCAATTGGCATTCACTGGTAGGCATAGGTCAGAAGAACCTCTCAATATATTTTTGTTTTCCAGATTTGTTTATGTGAAGCTGTTCTTCAATTGGCTTGAGCAAAGCATGGCTAGAGGTATTTATATAATTATTCATTCCGCTGCTAATTTTATTGTCAATTAGCATTTAATTATATATTGAATTTTTTACATGTGGTATTAGAGCCTGCTTTAGGCCATATTTGCTCAGTCTAATTTTTAGATATGCCTGCTGTAAAATTTTATTTTTGTTTCAATAATATTTATTTTGTTTATTTGATTATTGAAACAAAATATGGTGAAGAGCATGAAACTTAGTACACGGCTACATGCCGTTTAAGTGTTCGAATAACACAGCAACTCAGTAAGGGTCTCTTTGAGCACTGCGCTTACAGACGGCTCAAGACCTAACGTAGTGTGCATCTGGTTCGCCCATGACGGTTTGTTGATGCCCATGACGGTTCAGTGTGCATCTGGTTCGTCCGGCTCAGAAACCACCGTGCCGTTTGGCAGTTCCGGTGGGTGTCTAGCCGTATAAGGATTGCCGCTTGTCGGCATCGATCACGAAAAAAAAAAAAAGGGCCTACATGAGGCTGAGCGGCAGCCCGCTGCCACGCATAAGGTTGAGCGAAGGCAGCTGCTGCCGCTGCCACTGCTAGCAGCATTTTTGGCCGCATGTAGAGAGCAGCAGCCATCACGGTCGCCTATGAGGACAGCAGTGCCAAGCCGTATGTGGCTGCCTATGAGCTGGTTGGGCGCGGCCCCGCCGCTGCGGTGGTCGTTTGGCCGTTTGAACGTCGGTCTTCCCTCCGCCTGCAGCGGCTTTGGCCGCATAAAGTGAGCAGCCCGCCCTTGCCGTTAACAGCTGTCGGCTGGCCAGAGTGCCGGCCTTTGGTGGCCGGCGCAAGAGGAAAGGGTGGCGGCGGCGGCATATGGGGAAGAGGAAGGGCGGCGGCTAGGGCTTAGGATTTTTCTCGGTTGGAACTTAACGTTTTCGGGTAGGGTTTTTTAACGCATTAGGAACCGGGTCAAGTGGTTTTTTGGGCCATTCGGTATGGGTTTATCTAACCCAAGCCCAATTCAGTTAAAAAATAATAATAAAAAATAAATAAATAAATTGGTTTATTAAGTGGGCTAACTCGATTGGGCCAACCCAATACAGAAACCAAAGGCTAGCCCAATAAGGAAACCCAACCCGATAACCCATTCAGTTTAAAAAAAAAAAAAAAAAAAAAAAAAAGGAAGATGATTTGGGCTCATTAGGTTTAGAACTTGGGTTCTTAAGGTATAATGGGCCTAAGGTTACTTCAACACCATTAGGCTATTGAGATTATTATGTTTTTATGTTGCATTTTTATTCATCTTATAATTTAAATTGTTCAGTATTAAATTATTGTTTCTTTAATGCATGAACTTAAGGATATATTTATTCTTTTAATTGTTTAAATATAAATTGTTTGATGCCTGGACCTGAGAATAATTAACTAAGCCTCATGTGTTGGTGAATGTTTATGGTACTATCCAAAATTGCAATCGGAAAGCTCTGGCAAGGTAAGTCTTGGGACTTAAGTGTGCCGTTGTGCACCCCCTCACTTATCTGGGACACTATCTGGTTGTACTTTGAAAAAATACTATTTACCCACTAACATGATGGTTTTGTCTTTTATTTTTTGGAACTTTATTTGTGGCATCTATACAGTTATTGGATGTTAATGAAGTAGTGATTATCATAATAATTTTGGGAGAGCCACAGCATCCCAATTTTATAATGAGAATTGCATCAAGATCATATATGTGAACTTCATAAGGAAAATTAACATCCTGTTGTAATTAATTCATAAATTTAATTACTAATCCCCACAGGGACGTTATTATTTTTATGATTTAATTAGAATAAGATAATAAATTTAACTTTAAAGATAAAATTTCTCTTAGGCCCACAGGTACGGAGAATTTTATTTATTAATGTTAATTTTATTAGTCCTATTAAAGAGTAAATTTCATGCGTGATGCAACCTTTGCTCATAGGTAGGTTGAAATTTACTATTAAATTAGCATTGGTTAATTTAAATAAATTCGATGTTAATGAAGTCATAATTGTCATAATAATTTTTGGGAGAGCCATAGCATCCCGATTTTATAATGATAATTGTATCAAGATTATATATATGAACTTCATAAAGAAAATTAACATCGTGTTGTAATTAATTCATAAATTTAATTTGCCAATCCCCACAGGGACGTTTTTATTTTTATGAGTTAATTAGAATAAGATAGTAAATTTAACATTGAAAATAAAATTTCTCTTAGGCCCACAGGTACGGAAAATTTTATTTATTAATGCTAAATTTATTAGTCTTATTAATAAAGAGTAAATTTCATGCGTGATGCACCTTTACCCACAGGTAGGTTGAAATTTACTATTAAATTAACATCGGTTAATTTAAATAAGGTTATTTCATAGCATTAAAGTATATAATTTTTTCTTGGTTAGTGGATGTATTCCTACTGCTTTAATTATTAGTATTTTATGTTCCAATAATTCCTAGTGGTAATTTTTCCTGACTGAAAAGAAAAATGTGCTTTTCACTTTGGGGTGTTTGGAGACTGAATTGACGTTTCGTGTGGACGAATCACCTTCTCCCACGGAATCAAGTACGTCACATGAGATTATTAAACATGAACGATTGTAGTGATTTAAATCGCTTAAGTTTCAACGTTCATGAAATCTCATATCAAGGAAAGCATTAGGGTTTTATTCCTTAATGTTTTAAGGCTAAAGAAAGGTCATTGAGGAACATTTAGTGAGTTCCAATAAGGCTTTGGCCTGCACCCTAATAGAAAAGCTTTAAAGTAAAACCTTTTACAGTTTCAAAATGTGCTTGAGCACATTATGGAAATGAAGGACATAACAACTCATTATAAAGTCCCTAAAGGTTGAGTTTTTGAGTCATTATGGTCAATTTTATTCTCTCATCTAAATATGATATTTTTTCAAATATCTTGTGGCACACATAAGGATAACTGATCAATTAAAGAACTTCTGATCATGTGTGTTCAAGAAGATGAGAGATTAAGACATGAGAATCCAGAAAGTTATTCATGTTAAGGGAAAGACCTTTATAGGCAATCATGTCCAATAGTTGATGAATGAAAACAAGGTGTCAACAAAGTGTTATGGCAATTAAGATACTTGTTTCTCTCACACTAAGGAAAATTATGGGCATATAAAGAATGATTGCATAAAATATCATAAATGACTTGAAATAAAGGTAATCTCATACACCTAGTGTGTCATGAATCTCTTTTATTGACTCTCCGAAGAACTATGTGGATTGAATTTGGTTTAGCGGTCCACGTTGTCAACATAATGCAGGGTTTTCTAAATAATACTGGTTTACAATTGGAGGTTGTTGGGATCTATAGATTAATTTTAAAAAAATTCAGTTATGTCATTTTGACCTTAATAATGTTTTTATATATTCCACAATTCTTTTAGAAATTTAATTTCTATTTTAGTTTGTTAAAATCAAGTTTGAATATTGTTAAAATTTTTTGGTGGAATATTAAATTAATGGTCTATTTAAAATTGATCTAGATCCCAATTTTTTGGAAAATTAATCCCTGCATATAAATGTTGACATAAAGCAGAGTCTTATGAATGAGAAAATCCTCTATGTTATGGCATTGGAGATTGGAATATATCTCTATAAAGAATAAAAAGGTCGATAAATGATAGAGTTTTTACGACTCTTGAAATTTACTACCTTTGGTATTTATGTGGACTGAATTAAGGAAAAGCAGACCAACTATACCACTAAAGGTGCCAACAAAAGGATTTTTAAAATTCTTGAGATCATGTACAAGTGTAACATTTTCCATATTTCTTGCCTAAATGGTTAGAGATATCCTATCTCTTTCGGTAATAACCATATAAGGTTTATGTATCTCTATCTTCTAAATCATAAGGTTGGGGCATTAAATGTTTTCAGTGCCTATAAGGTGGAAGTAGAGAAACAAAACAAAAGAAAATTAAGATCGTAAGATCTGATAGAGGCAGATAGTATTATGGTAGGTACACGAAAAGGGGACATGAAAGGTAATGTTCTATTCTCCTAATGGAGTGAAGCCCTGAAAACCGCTATGTATACATTTAACTCGATTCCAATCAGAGTTGTCCATAAGACACCTAAATTAAGGAATGAATGGAACCAAGTTCAAATTGTTTACACATATGGGGTTGTCTTGCTATAGTGAGGATTTATAATCCACACCTAAGGTAATTAGCTTCAAGGACAACTAGCGGAATTTTATAGGTTATCTGAAGAAACTCCAAGGGGTTTAGGCTTTACTGTTCTTCATTTAGTCCTAGAATTGTTGAGTCTAATATTCAAAATTTATAGAGGACGCTGAACTTAGTGGGAGTGCTTATTCTCAAGGGATTGAATTAGAGGAAGCACAAGAGTTGACTGAAGCCCCTTCACATGAAGGGTGTTTGACTGTGCTTAAAAAAAAATCAAATTGATTATCTTCAAAGCACAATCAGTTTCAGAACAGTCAACTCATAAGGAACAAGTTCAGAATGAACCTACTCAGACTTTGTCAAAAGTAAATTAAGTAGGATTAAGAAGATTCTCTAGAATAAGGCGACCAACAATCTCTAGTGATTATGTTGTATGCTTCTAGGAGTCTGATTTTTATGTCGGACCTAAGGATGATCCAAAATTTGCTTTCACATCTTTTTGGGTGGAGATAACTTCACATTGTGTTTCAATGCCATGAAGGAGGAGATGGAATCTTTGGCTAAAATTCAAGTCTGCAATTTTGTTGACTTACCAAAGGAAGTTGTAGCCATAGGTTGCAAATGGGTTTATAAAACCTAAAAGGATGCTTCCGGGTAATGTTGAACGATATAAAGTTAGACTTGTAGTCAATGATCTCATTCAAAAGGAAGGCATTGATTATCATGATAGGAGTATCTCATTTTGTTTTAGAGCTATATCAAAAGAATGTGAAAAACAATTTTCTTGAATAAGGATCTTAAAGAAGAAGTGTACATAAGACAACTTAAGGGGTTTTATTAATAACAGTCAGTAAGCTTGCTAATTAAGGATATCTATTAATGGACTAAGATAGGCCTCTCACTAATGGTATATAACACAAGGTTGTTACCTCATATAGGTTTATTGAGAACATTGTTAATCATTGAATATACCTTAAGGTCAGTGGGAGTAAAGTTACATTTCTTTTAGTCCTGTATATAGATAATATTTTGCTTGCAAGCATTAATTTAGGTTTGCTACATAAAGTTCCTCTCACTAAAGTTTTGGGAGAGATTCAGAATGAAGAACTATGAATCTTCAGTAGCACCTATTATTAAAGGGGATAATGTCCCAAAATGTATTGGAACAAAGGCAAATGAAAAATATTCCATATGTATGCACAGGTCTACATTAGACCTGACATTGAAATAGCAGTTGGACTATTGGGTCAATATAGTATTATGGAATATGCAATGAACCAAGAACTACAGTTTAACCTAAAGATACACTTACCATTTGGTGGTGTTTATTCAGGTTTGATTTTTGCTAAATGTGTAGATAGTAGAGAATCAACTTCAGTATATATGTACTGAAGATGCAGTAAGCAGACTATAGTTGCTACATCTACCATGAAAGCAAAAGTCATTACATGCTGTGAATTAATTACACAGGCATTATGGTTGAGACATTTTTGATAAGGTCTCAAAATTGTAGATTTTATAGTTAGACCCATAAAGATCTTCTGAGTTACTTCTACTACAGTTATTTTTCTAAGAATAAACTGAGTAGAAGCAGAAGTATGTATATCGACATAAAGTATCACTATGAAAGAGAACATTAAGTGACAATAAGTGTCTATTAAGCATATAAGTGTTGAATTAATGATTGTGGATCCCATGACTAAAGGTTTACCGGTAAAGAAAGTATAAAGTCATGTGGAATATATGAGATTCATTAATTCATTTGTGCTTAGTTTCTCTTTAATTGGTCTATAGACATAAATGTTATGTTATAAAGATTTTTGTGCACACATATATTATTCTTATCCGTGGGGATAAAATTAAAGTTGGACCCGAATGACTTATAGGAAGTTCATTCATAAAGTACATTATCCATAAAGTACTCATTTAGGGAGGTATTACACATCGTGATACATGGAAGGGACGGCTTATCATATAAAAGCTTTACCGCCATAATTCGTGTGTAGTATTCTTTGAGTGAGTGGGAGGATTCCATGAAAGGTTGGAATAAATAAAGTATTGGTCATATCATAGAATTGAACACCATAAGGAATTTATGTGTCATAAGGGCCAAGTGGGAGAATGTAAGAAATTTCATTTAAAGTATGTCCCTTTATGTCACATATATTATTGTAATTATAAAATTACGGTGTTCAGTAATTTATTCCAATTAAAGCTTATTGTGTAAATCAAATATTCTGAATTAAATTACTGATTTAATTCTTGTGGAACAAGTATTTGATTTCAATCAAATATTCGAATTAAATCATCGATTTAATTCTTGTGGAACAAGTATTTGATTTAATTAAAGATTTTATTTTTGTGGAATCAATTAGCTGTATTGATTTGATTTTTATTCCTTGATGGGAGGAATAATTAAGGTAACAGCTCTAATTGAGGGTCTTCTGACCTACCTATAAATAAGGCATGTGTATTCCATCAATTGGCATTCACTGGTAGGCATAGGTCAGAAGAACCTCTCAATATATTTTTGTTTTCCAGATTTGTTTATGTGAAGCTGTTCTTCAATTGGCTTGAACAAAGCATGGCTAGAGGTATTTATATAATTATTCATTCCGCTGCTAATTTTATTGTCAATTAGCATTTAATTATATATTGAATTTTTTACAACTATGTCATTGGACTTACTATTGTATCTTTTCCACCTTTATATGTATCTGTGTTGCTATAGATAATTTAGTTGAAGATGAATCCTATTAAACATCTAGTTATTGTGAAGGACTTGACCCATATCATTTTTTAGGGGTGTCAAAAATTACCGGGAAACCGGAACCGGAACCGAAAAACCGGGAAACCAGGAAACCAGGGACCCGGTTCCGGTTTGAAAAATCCAAAAACCGGGTACTCCGGTTCCGGTACCTGGTTTTTACCGGGAATACCGGAACCGGGTTTATATTATATATATATATATTATTAAATAAAATATAAACCTTATACATATTATATATATTAATTTTTTTTAAATTTTTTTACGCTTAGGATAATCTCTATGAATATTTTTTAATGTTTTTAATATAATATATATTTTTTAATATAATATATATATTTTATTAAAAACATTGATTTTTTAGGATTTTTGGGCTTTTTTAAGTTTATTTTTTTAATTATTTGGAACAATCACAACAAAGCCTTTTTAATTTAGACAAAAAAACTAATAATTTTTTTAAAAAAAATAAGCAAACTTATGAAAAAAATTGGCTTATTTTAGGGCCAATACCTAAAATAAGCCCAAAAACCAATTTTCTTCAAAAACCGGTTACCGGACGGGTAAAACCGAAACCGGCCGGTAACCGGGACCCCGGTTAACCGAGGTCCCGGTTCCGGTTTCCCAAAACCAAGAACTGGGGTATCCCAGTTCCGGTTCCGGTTCCCGGTTTTTGCCAAAAATCGAGAAACCGGACCGAGTTGACACCCCTATCATTTTTGAAGACTTAGACCTCATGTGGCTCAAGTTCATGTGGGATGTCGATGAAGCCACCTACAAGGACATGATTTAGATTATCTTTATGCTTTATTTTGTAATCAAGTGTAAGCTTTGATTATGTTTCCAGAACATTTAGATTTTGTATGTAACCTATTTGATGACTAATATTTGACTACGATATTTGGAGGTTGATCTATGTTATGATGCTTTAGATTCACTCTGTTATTTGTTAATTGTGGGTTTAAATTATAGATATTTCTGTTTATAAGTGAAAAGTCTTCCGCTACGGACTCTTAATTCGGAGAGGATGAGATTCTTGAGATTTGTTTATCATGGAATAAGACTGAATGACGAAGCATTAAGTCAATTACCAGTTATTTGATTTCATTGGGGCGTTATAACCACATACCAAAAATAGCACCAACAATTCTAGTGGATGCATATAAGGACGAAACACTACAATTTTTAATTTGGATTGAAAGTCCATGAAGACTACATCTTCATGAAGCTGTAATATTATCAATAAAAGGATGAAGATTATAGGACAAAGAAACTTACCCCTCTACTTTCATTTTGAGCATCATGTTGTACAACATGTTGAATTCGTGCCTGCATTAAATAATAAAACCAAGTTTAGGTTCCATATATACATCATGATTTACAATTCTTAAAGTGTATATCAATAGTGCATGAAGATGTCAAATTATTAATAAAGGAGGAAAACTAAAGAACAAAGAAGAGAAGGGAAGACGAAGTAATAAAATCAAGTTTAGGTTCCATATATACATCATGATTCACAATTCTTAATGTGTATATCAATAGCGCATGAAGATTTATTAATAAATGAGGAAAACTAAAGAACAAAGCAGAGAAGGGAAGCCGGAGTAACTTACCTTTGGACTTTCCTCAAATTGTTGAATTTGTGCGGCTTGTGCCTGCATTAAATGATAAAATCAAGTTTAAGGTGGTCCATACATCATGATTTACAATTCAATTCTTAACCTTGTATCAATAATGCATCAAGATGTCAAATTATTATTAATAAAGGAGGAAAACTAAAGAACAAATTAAAGAAACTTACCCTTGGACTTTCATTTTGAGCATCGGATTGTGGAATATGTGCAAGTTTGGGTCCATACAAGATGATAAAATTTGTTTGACAATAAATCAGCTACATTTACATAAGAGTAAGGTTATAATGCTTAACTCCATGTCAACTCAAACTCCCAAATCTGAAATTGGTTCTTCATGGTCATGGGGTTAACAATAATAATTCAAGCTTAATTACTTGATCATATTCATGGGTCTAAACGAACATGAATAGGAATAACTATTCAATTTCAGTTAGACTATATGTGTTGTTATTAAACCAAAGAACATGAATAACTATTCAATTCAATTCTTTTCTATTCCTAGTAATAACTATGCCGGCCATTTCTTAATAGAATATGTATTCCGCAAACTAAATGAGGCCTAATTCTTACTCTAAGTGAAACTGATCAATAATAAAAATAAAAATAAAAACTTACCAAGTACTTGGTCTTCTTTTTTCTATTTTTCAATAGGGAAAAATCTATTTTACTCTTTAAGGTTTCAGAAGTTTTTCAATTCGAACCCCAATGTTTAAAAATTTGCAATGTACCTCCCTAATGTTTTAAAATTTTTCAAATTTAGACCCTTCGTTACTAATTTCCATCTAATTGGACGAATTTTTTTTTTTTTTTTAAAAAAAAAATTGAGGGTAATTATGTAATTTCATAGATTTCCGTCTAATTTGACGGAAATTAGTAACGGAAGGTTTAAATTGAAAATTTTTGAAACATTATGGGGGTACATTATAAATTTTAAAACTTTAGAGTTCAAATTAAAAAACCCATGAAACTTCAAGGTAAAATGGATTTTCCCCTTTTCAATAACATTAATTATACTAATGAAAAAACAAAAATAAGAACACCACCACCGCCTACTTAATTAGTTCTTACTTAGAGTTCAAATTAAAAAACCCATGAAACTTCAAGGTAAAATGGATTTTCCCCTTTTCAATAACATTAATTATACTAATGAAAAAACAAAAATAAGAACACCACCACCGCCTACTTAATTAGTTCTTACCCGGATAAACATGATGTAGTGCATCGTGATTATTTCATCCAACTGCAAGCTGCCGTCCCCGTTCCTGTCAAATAAAGCGAAGAAGTTGCGGTCCATGCCCATTGTGTTGTCGAATTGGTTGAAGAAGTCGAGGAACTCATTAATGCTCACTTCGCCATTCTCATTCGTATCCATTAAGTTGAGAAAACCTTGTGCGTTATTCCTAACTGCCGCGGAGGCACGTTGATAGTAGAAAGTTGAAGCAGCCTCGTGTAACCTTTCCGGTATTGTCATCTAATATTAAATATTCCACCATATATATATATATATATATATATATATATATATATATATAGTTATTATTTGCAAAAAAAACAAGGGTAAAATTCACTTTACTCCCTGAAGTTTCAGGAGTTTTTCAATTCGAACCCTAATGTTTAAAAATTAGCAATGTATCCCTGTAATATTTCAAAAATTTTCAATTTAGACCCTCCGTTACTAATTTCCTTCTAATTGAACGGAAATCATCCCACGTGCGTTTCGCGTGGGATTTTGAGGCCCTTTATTCTAATTTTGTCCTCATTAAAACCTATGAAATTACATAATTACCCTCAATTTCTTAGATTTTAATGAGGGTAATTATGTAATTTCATAGGTTTTAATGAGGGCAAAATTGGAATAGATGGCATTGAAATCCCACGCAAGACGCATGTGGGATGATTTTCGTCTGATTAGACAGAAATTTGTAACCAAAGGTCTAAATTAAAAATCTTTTAAACATTAAGGGGTATATTGCCAATTTTTAAATATTGGGGTTCGAATTGAAATACTTCTAAATCTTTATGGGTAAAGTGAATTTTTCAAAAAAAAAAAAAAAAAACAAATTAACTCCAAAGATAAAGCTGCAAGGTTTTATAACTTTTATATATAGTGAAAAATCTCAAACCTTAACGAGCTCAACATCCCAGAGAATCACATCTCGAGGGGGGGTACTATCATGGGTCACCGAGTTGAATACACGATGGGCTCTCAGGAAGTTGCCGTTGTGGGTCTTGAGCTTGAGCTTGGTCCCTTCTTTAATGGGGTGCCACTCGAGTGAGGAGTCAAGGCTCTGGGGCAGCGACTGGAGCACCTTTAGACCGTTCCTGATCCACCGCAAGAAGGGCTGGTCGGAAGCGGTGAGGTAGTTATTGTAGCAGCTCTTGAGGCGGATGGTGGAGTTGGAGTCCGGCACCAACTCCACGGTCCACTGCGCGTTCCGGGAGGATCCGTTTCCGTCTTGAGTCACTGTCTCCTTGTCCTCCTTGGCCACAAGGTACTTACCGTGGTGGCTACGAAGTTTCACCACCTGGGCGTAGAGGAAGAGATCCATGCCCGACCCCAACTTGTTGGAATTCGTCTCACAAGTGTACGTAAAACTATTTCCAATGGAAATTAAGGAACCTTTCGTTTTATTTATTTATTTATTAGTTGAATTATAAATAAAACTTGTTGAATCTTCCAGCTGGCCTTACATTTTATTTATTTATTAGTTGGAAAATTAATTGGTGTTCTTCAGGGAAATTACAAATATTGGCGTACGTGTCCGTCCATGCATCCCTTTCAATCTCCTATATATATATCATAAATGATAATTGACTGGGTCTGCAACTGGCCAAGTGGGAAAGAGTAGAAACAAATTAATGTACGTATATTTCTTTTTGAATCTTCTCATCACCTTCCTGTATCATAAATCATAGTTGACTTGGACTTATGGGAATCTCTCTCTGATCGATCGATGCACTATATTCTATAATTAACGTGTATATATATATATATACGTACGTACGCATCTTTAGATTTTCCTCAAGTAGCACTGTGGCTTTTTACTTAATTAATTAAGCTTTGTTCTTAAACCCCTTTTCTTTTTTTTTTTTTCTCCTTTAGTTGTATGTGCATTTTTCGTGTATATATATATATATATATGTGTGTGTGTGTGTGTTTCTCTATTTTCAATTCTGCATATATTGTATATATTGTATGTATAATGGTTTGCCATGTAAACAATTTCTCTTGCTATGCGACTAGCTAGAAATACCTTTTGAGGATATAATTAATGACTTGAGATAATGATTGAATTGTCCAAAATAAGAATAGATTAGTTGAAGATAATTCAATGTTTTCCCATGTGACCTGTGGTTATTAGTTGAGGGCAAATTTGGCAAGCAAGAATGGCAGAAGACCTTGACCTACTTTTTGAGTCTATAGTCATTTGCGTACATGGACCACATATATATTGACAAATTATGTTGTAATTTCTCGGCCAGCTTTGAATTACAATAAGCTTGTATTATAGAATGTAACTTGGTGAGATTCGAAGTTTTCAATATCGATCATTTATATGTTTGATAGCTTTATCGGCCTTTATATACGTTTTTAATCATGAAGAGAATGACTTTTATAGAATTGCGGTACAAACTCATCATTTTATGCCCTTCAATAAGAGATTAACAAATTAAAAGAATAGGAAATAAAAAATTATCAGCATCAAATTGGAAAAAGAAATAAATATTTTGCTGGAGAAAGAAATAAATACTTTGAACCGCGCTAAAAAAAAAGTATAGACATAATCATGACAAACACTCCCAAATTTTATTCACTCATAGGCCATGCACGCCTACTTTTCACAGTAGTTTCCTTACTGCTAAATGATAATAGGATTAAAATAACTTACCATCAAATGAAGTTATCATGGTACGTATGGGTCTAACCATACCAACCTGCTACAAGAATTTCAGCCTTTAGTTATCGCTAAGGCAAATGTTTTTTTGCATTCTCCCGCCCATCTCCCCACCATCTCTTCTCTCTTTGATTTTTTTTTATTTTTTGTTTTTTATTTTTTATTTTATTTTAAATCAAGATGTTAAAGAGAGAAGATGGTGGGGAGATGGGTAGGAGAATGAATTGTAGCAAATTAAACCTCTATCGCTAAAGGTCTTTACATTTTTGCTAATGAGTATCAGAGATTGTTTTTGTCATTGTGAGGGTCGTCCCAATTAATTATCTCGTTACTAATTAATTAGCAACGACTTATGTAATGCCCCCATGATCAATTAATTAAGAGAACTAATTAAGAATTCTAACCCTATAATCATGATTAGAGTGAATAAAATAGTAGATTGCAGAAAAATATGATCCGACATATAACTAGCTAATATCTTAATTAATAACATCTCTTATACAAATAAAACCCAAAATCTTTAAAGATAATAATTAATAAGGTTAAATACCTAATACCCCCCTAAGGTTTCATTTCTTTATTTTTTTCTCCTTAGGGTTTGATTTTTATCATACGAGGTACGTGTGGTTTTGATAAAGACTAAATTGGTCATTTCGTCCATTGACCATTAGTTGACTTAACAAAAGTCTACGTCACTGACATGTGGACTAATTAAAATTAGACATTTGGCATAAGTGGCCACGTCATCAGTGATGACATGGCCACCTAATTAAATTTTTTATTAATTTTTTTTTTAAATTTCAAAAAAATTTCAAAAAAAAAAAAAAAAAAAAATTGGGGTGGCCCCTTGTCCAATTGGGGGTGGCCTGATGGGGGTGGGGTGCCAAGGGGTGGCTGCCACCCCATCTGGCCGGATGGGGTGGCCTAGTCACCCCAAGGTGCCAAGGGGGTGGCCGAAACCACTCTTAGTGAGTACTGGGGGTGGCTCGGCTGGCTCTTGGGGGTGGTGGATGGCTGAGCCACCCCATTGGTGCCAAGGGGGTGGCCGAAACCACCCCTAGTGGGTCTTGGGGGTGGTTTCAACCACCCCCTTGACTCCAAGCCACCCCCACCTGGCCAGATGGCCACCCCAATTTTTATATATATATATATATATTTTAAATAAAAAATTTAATTAGGAGGTTACGTCATCACTGATGATGTGACTACTTATGCCATGTGTCAAATTTTAATTAATCCATGTGTCAGTGACGTTGACTTTCGTTAAGTCAACTAACGGTCAATGGACGGAATGACCAATTTGGACTTTATCAAAACCACAGATACCTCTTATGATAAAAATTAAACTCTAAGGGAAAAAAAATAAAAAAAATGAAACCCTAAGGGTATTAAGTATTTAACCCTAATTAATATAACATCGATCACTGAGATACATCATTACAAATTGTTTCAGATTTACAAAGACAACCTCCTAATTCGAATTGTTAATTACAATACATAGAGACACTTACGACGCTTGCCTCGAATAACTTCACCAAAGTTTTAGTTCCTGGATCTCGACAGAAAGTCTAGGTGCAGGTTGGGTCTTGCCCTATAGTCTCCTAGTCTTTGGATTGAAGAGTACTGTTGAGAGAGAAAAAATAAAAGGTATAGGAAGCAGAGGAAGCTAGAGACTAGTGGGGGAAGCTATATATCTCTAATGGAGGAAGAGAAATTAAAGGCCATTATCAAGGTTCGAGATATATATATAAAAGGAGAAAAATGTTTAGTGGGTGGTATTATCGGAAAAACCTGTTAGCAAAAGGGTAACAATGTTGAAGTTCTGGAGACCAAATACTGAAATACCAATTTGTTGTAACAAGTTTAGTTTTCGGATCACAAAGAAGAGAGAGAGAGAATAAAAATAAGCTAATCACATATAACACCCAAATTTACATGGTTCGCCTTAATATGCCTACATTTACAGACAAATTAAGAAGACCTAGACCATAAATAAATCTTACCATCAAAACATATATAGAGATAGAAAAATAAGATCCCAAAAGTTGCACAACACCGAATAAAAAGCTACCAACAAGAAAGTCGATCACGATGATCACAAGCTATAATTAGTTTGGTACTATTGTACCTTGAGATGTCATTTTCTTGTTTAACATTCGCATGAAAACCAAGCTATAAACAAATAATATCCTCATGAGTTGTTAAACAGATCGAAGATAAGAAAGCTAAGAAAAGGAAATTCTTGTCCTTCTAGCTTCTTCGTCAGTTCCTTGAAATAGATCACATTACGTGGTGCAACCATAGACTGTAGCCCCAATTTGAATCCCCGCCACCACAAATTCTAGTAATGTTTTAGCTCGTCTCTTCTGAATGAGAAATCAAACGCTTTTAATTAGAAATTTAAAGGCATACCTCTCAATTTTTTGAACTTTTCTATCATCGTTAGTTTACTGTACGTTATTTTTCTCCAAAATTAACTTGATTCTAGTGGGTGCATATAAGGACGAAAGATTACCATTTTTAATCTGGATAGAAAGTGCATGAATTATCAATAAAATGAAAAAGATTAGAGTACAAAGAAGAAGGAAAGACAAAGAAACTTACCATTACAGGTTCATTTTGAGCATTGGGTTGCTGAACGTTTGCCTGTATTAAATAATAAAATCAAGTTCAAGGTACATATTATTCATCATGATTTATAGTTCTTAACCTGTATATCCATAGTGCATGAAGATGTGTGTTTGGCAAAAAGTTTTGAGAGGAGAAAGAAAGAATTGATTGATATGATATAAAGTAGAAATAAGTTTTGAAAAAAGTTGTTTGTTGATGTGAAGAAAGAATGTTGACTTTTTTTTAGAGAAATGAGAATAATGTTTTACCAAAGAGACAGAGTGTTCCTCCAAACTCGGTTGGAGGAACTTCCTTAATCCAACCAATCTAACAAAATGACATATATCCTTTTTTTTTTAACAGAGTGTGAAATACTCATAATTTTTTAATTAAATTTATTTCAACTTTGTCCCTGTTATTAAAAAAAACATATGCTTTTTACATTCTCAAGGGACATGTGTCATTTTTATAGATTCAGAGTATGTTTGTGATTACTTTGAGAAATAGAGATCTTTTAAAGTCAAAAATAGTTTTTTATTAAAAAAAAAAAAAAAAACTTATTTTTAAGTTTTTCTCAAAAGTGTGTTTGGGCACTTTAAAGTGAAATTTTTTTAAAAAGTGCTTTGAAATTTTTTATCAAATATATCAGCTTTTTGTTTGGCATAGCCTTTTAAGTACTACAAATATTTTTTAAGCTCCTTAACGCAATTTCAAACAGGCTCTGAGTTGGAGGAAGCTCATTCAACCTAGTTTGAAGGACAAAAAGGCATGATACATCATCGTATTAAATATAAAGGAAGAAAACTAAAGGACAAAAATGAAGGGAAGACAAAGAAACTTACCCTTAGTTTTTCCACAAATGATTGGGGTTGAGGCTGCATTAAATAATAAAATCAAGTTTAGGGGTTCATACATCATGATTTACAATTCTTAACCTTTAATTGTATCAATAATGCATCAAAATGTCATGATTTAAAGTTTCGGTCCATACAAGATGATTTAATTGGTTTGACAAATAAATCAGCGATATTTATCCCATGTAACTCTTTTTCTTATTCAAATAAATAAATAATAATAATAATAATAAGGGAAAAATATAAAAAAACTCACTAAACTACCAGCCGTTTTCGATTTAGCCCCCTAATGTTTCAAAAGTGATAAAGTAGCCCCTCAAACTACTAAACTATTGCATTTTGGCCACTCCGTTAGTAAAAACCGTCAGTTTGGACGGAAATTCAAAACGACTTCATTTTGTTGGGGGGCTACTTTATCACTTTCTGAACATTAGGGGACTAAAATGAAAACGGCTGGTAGTTTGGGGAGCTTTTTTATATTTTTTCCAATTTTTTTTTTTTTTCATAAAAGGGCATTATAGTAACTTACCCATAACAAAACAACGTCGTTTTGCAGTTTCCGTCCAAACTGACAGTTTTGACTAATGGAGTGGCCAAAATGCAATAGTTTGGTAGTTTAGGGGGCTACTTTATCACTTTTGAAACATTAGAGGGCTAAATCGAAAACGACTAGTAGTTTGGGGGGCTTTTTTATATTTTTCCCTAATAATAATAATAATCAGCTACATTTACAAAAGAGTATGGTTATGATATTATGGTTAATTCCAAGTAAACTCAGGCCCCCAAATCGGAAATTGGTTTTTCATGCCCGTGGGCTTAACTATAATACTTCAAGCTTAATTACTTGATCATATTCATGGGCTTAAATAAGAGTTTCGACAGTAGTACTGTACTACCGCAAAATTAATTAACTGTTTATGTAATGTCCTAAGATTATTTAACAGTAAATAACCCAAAGTACTGTAAAGAGTAAACACATAAATTAAGGATGGCAGGCGATAGGGATTGAGTGGATGCAGAATGTACATATATACTGGATCCCCACTGAAATTGATGTTCGTACAAGAACCAATGTGGAAGATTCTAGTCATTTGGAGAGAGAGGTTGGAAAACTTTTATTCCATCACAAGATGTGAAGATAAAAAAATAATAATAAAACAAAAATAAAACAGGTGCACAATTTATTTGCCGTTCAAATCTAGACAAGATCAGTAAAAATTGATGAATCTTTGTGTGAGATCACAAGTGGGAGCTCTTGGAACTTGGTGCATGCCACCGGCTATGTTTGATGAAATATGTGTTAGAGATGTGCTTGGCTGGTGCATGCTAGTGATTGGGAATGTGCAGAATGGTAAGAGTGTTTGAAAATTGGAAACTACACACTGAATTAATAGAGGACACGAAAAAAAGAATAGAAACACTTAATTAATAGAGGACTTTGTGTTTTTTTATTCAACTTGATAAAATAACTTGCTTACATGGGTATTTATAAGATATAAAGACCCTTCTAACTTATTTACATTATAACTAGCTTTAAAGACACAACATTTTCAAGTCACTTAATAACATACGAGAATATAAAAAAACTCAAATAAATATTATTAAAATTAAGTTTATTATTCAACAAGAGAGGTAGACTGTTAGAACTTCTAAGGTCATTTGAAGTTCCAGTACCCTTACAAAAGTCGAAGGAATCAAAACTAATTTCTTAACCAACTTAACGAGATCCTTCTCCTTTTCTTTCTCTTCTGTCAACTGTCCTATATATATATATATGATTTAAAGAGAATCCAAAGACCATATTCACATATCCAGGGACAGGGAGCTAGCCTAGGGAGATCGAAGGTCGATCTGGTATATATAACGTAACATATTGTAGATGCAGTTTTCATATATCTCTTTTAATGGGAAAATTACAGTTTACCCTCCCAAAGTTGATAACGGTTTTCAATTCGAACATCAAAGTTTCAATTTTTGCAATGTACCCTCACAAAATTTTAATTTTTTTTTTTTTCAATTCGACCAATATTATCCTGAAATTCCCATATTGCCCCTGATTTTTTTTTTTTTTTTTTTTAATGAAAAAAAAAAATTTGGGGTGTAAAAATGGCAAGATGGGCAAAGGAGTGGCTATTGCTACCCCAAATTTTTTTAAAAATTTTTTTTATAAAAAATAAAAAATAAATAAAAATTATGGACAATATGGGAAGTTTTGGATACAATTGGTCAAATTGCAAAAATTTGAAACTTTGGGGGGTGGATTGCAAAAAATAAAACTTTAGTGTTCGAATTGAAAAACGCTGTCAACTTTAGGGGAGTAAACTGTAATTTTCCCTTTTTTAATTCAATTAAAATTGAAAAGAGGGAATTGGATTAAACCAAAGTCACTACAACTCAGTAAAATATCCTCAGCAAGCATCCATAAATACTACGTAAAACCTTTCAATGAAATTGCGCTTATGAAAAAACAAAAATAAGAACAACATGCACCGTTGGAAGTCACACATTGCTTGGGTATTAAGGAGATGTGTCATTTATAAGGTGAGGGGAAACCTCAACTCATGAGCTAGCTTTTGGGTTGAGTTAGGCCTAAGACCTATTAACATGGTATCAGAGCCTAACCCAATTAATTGGCTGTGGCCCACCGTCACTCATTGTCGCACGTGTTGGCTTGGATGTCCTCCCGCCACACGTGAGGGGGCGTGTTGGAAGTCACACATTACCTGGGTATTAGGGAGATGTGTCATTTATAAGGTGAGGGGAAACCTCAACCCAAAGCTAGCTTTTGGGTTGAGTTAGGCCCAAAACCTATTTCTAACATGCACCACTTCCGATCCTTACCCGGTGTAGCATGTAGACCAACCTGAAGACTTCCATGAAATCCAAACTGCCGTCCCCGTTTTCATCCAATGCAGCGAAAAAGCCGGGGTCCATACTGCTGTCGAATTGATTGAAGAAGTTGACGAACTCATCATTGCTTACTTTGCCATCCCCATCCGTATCCATTGACTCGAAATAGTCATGTGCTAGCTTCTTCACAGCCGGGGTGGCCAGGTCATAGCAAGTTGAAGCAGCCTCCCGTGTCATCTATTCCACCATTTATAGACTAGTTATTTATAAAGGAGGAAAAACTATAGAACAAAGAGAGAAGATTAGCAAACTATAGATGATATTCTATCAATTACCATAAAACATGTTAGAAATAATGCAAAATGTGTTCTTATTTCTTAGCTTGTTATGTGAGTCCATATGTTAAGCATTAGAGCATTCCCAATGGAGGAGCCAAATTTTTATACAAAATAGCTCCTCAAAACTCACTTTTATCTAGTTTAGCTAATGAATTTTTAAATGCATCAACATCCGATTAGCTATATTTTTATCTATATAATTTAAATATTATTAAAAGTAAGAAAAATTTTAGGAAAAAGAGAACATGTGAGAGGAAAAATGGGAAAAGTTTTGAGAAAAAGAGAACATGCAGAGAAAAAGTAGGAAAAGATTTGAGAAAAAGAGAAAACATGTGAGAGAAACAATAAAAAATAAAATGGCTCCCTTAAAAAATGTTGTTACATTTAGCTTTTTTTTTAACTCTTTCAATCAAATATCTATATTACATTTTCTTTTGGCTAATGCAATGTAGGGGATTTTTTAAACATTTGAAGAGCCATTTTAGATAAAAGTAATATTTAGCTCTTCCATTGGGAATGCTCTTATTTGTTTGTTAGTTTATCCTACAGCACGTTGAGTCTTTTAGTTACTTAATGGTCCATGTTATTTTAATAGAGGTTAAGTGGGTCCTTGTTTTTAGGAATGAGTGTTTCAATTGTAATCTATTTAAATATTTTACTCAATGAATTATTCAGTTTTATAACAATATCTTTTCTGATTACATATGTGATATTTTAGTTTATATTTTATTCATTTTGTTTTACCTCTTTCAACCTAACAGTTGTAGAGAGAATACTATTGCTTGTGCATTTATCATTTTAATTTCTAACATTGGGTATCAGAGCCCGGTTCATGTCAAGGAGCTGTGTATGACATTTGGAGCATAAAGATGAAGACTCTCTTTATTTCCCAAAACCTATGAGATTTAGTGGAGAAAGACTATTCTGAAATTGGTGTTTATGTAGACACTCTCCAAGATCGTTGAAAGAAAGATGCCAAGGCCTCTTTTTTTTTTTTTTTTTTCATTCAATAAGTTGTGGATGAATCTATCTTTCCCCAAATTGCTGCTGCAACGAAGTTGTAAGATGCTTGGGATGCATTACAGAAGGGGTATCAAGGTAATGCCAAGGTATTGACAATCAAACTTCAAACTCTTTGCATAAATTTTGAAAGTTTGATGATGAAAGTGGTGAGTCTATGCATGATTATTTCTTTAATATGCTTAAAGTTGTGAATAAAATCAGGAAATTTGGTGAAAATTTATCAGATTAGAAAGTTGTTGAAAAATTTATGAGAAGTATGCCTATGAAGTATAACCATGTAGTGGCTACCATAGAAGAATCTAAGGATTTAAGTGTGCTAACAGTTGATGAATTATTTGGTTCTTTTTCTAAAGGCAAAAGAAGTGGTGGGACTAGTGAGTCTACCAATGAGGGTTCAACTACAAGAGGGCGTGGATGCCATTTTTGTGTGGAAAAAGTGGTGGTGGACATTCAAGTAACAACTACCAATATCATAATGGAAGAGAAGTTGAAGCTGATGATAAAGGTGAAAATTCTTACTAAAAGCTCCAGTGTTATTATTGTAAGAAGTATGGCCGTACAGGGTCGTAGTATTGTAGACTCAAAGAAAGACTAGCAAACTTTGCTGAAAAAAAAATAAAAATAGAAAGACGAAATAGAAAATTTCTTTCTTGCGCGTTATTCTACTAAAGAATGTGCTCCAAATGTTTGGTATATTGATAGTGGGTGAAGTAATCACATCACAACCAATTTGGAAGCCTTTACAAGCTTGGATAAATATGTGACAAGCAAAGGGAAGATGGGTGATGGAACCATACGTAAAGCACATGACAAAGGTAATGTAAAGCTGATCGAACTTATGTGGAATGGACAACATATACAATGTTTTATATGTTCCTAATTTGAATATAAATTTGTTAAGTGTGAGGCAATTTTTAGAAGAATGTTATAATTTTCTTGTTTTTGAAAAATTTATCGTGTGTTATGTGTATAAAGACAAAACCAAGCATTTGTTAGTCAATGTCCCTACAACTTGTCTTCTCTTCACCAGTATCTGGGCATCTGTGGCCATCTCCCCCTGCATCTTCATACTCTAGGTCCAATCCTTTGCCATCCCACTTCTAATCCAAATCTCTTCATTCCGCTCCCTGGTCCAATGTGCGGGTAGTAAGCCCCTGATTCCTCTCCCTGTGGGCCGATGGAAAGAAGTGAAGAACGTGGGTGGAAGCTTGAGAAGGAGACCACAAGCTATTGGAATCCATCTTCCGAAGTTCCATCTGCTTGACACCGACCGGGAGGGGCGAAACAATGAATCAATTATCCAGTACCAGATCCATCGGTCATAAATCTTTCTAGAATATGGCTTGAAACTTGAAATATGGCTAAAAGCAAAATATTTCCTCTCAATCTTGCTTGGGAAAAGCAAGCACTTAAGGTTTCTTTTCAAGATGATAATTGGTTGTGACATCATAGATATGAACATTTGAATTTCAGAAACTTGAAACTTTTTGGGTGAAAATAATTTTGTGGATAATTTGCTTTCAATTCAGCAATGTGATGAAGGAATTTATTTGTCACAAAGGAAGTCTGCAAGTGATCTTTTTAAAAGGCTTGGAATGCATGATTCAGTTTGGATGATGGAGAAGTGAAGGTTGGTGTTGAGATTTATCGAAATTTGGTTGGAAATATGTTGTATTTAATAACAAATAGCAAGCCATATATAATGAAAGCTACAAGTCTCTTGACAAGATTCATGTAGAGTCCTTCATTATGGTGCTTCCAAAGGGTGCTAAGATATGCTCCTACAGTGTGTCATTGTTTTTAGAAGTGAGTGTTTCAGTTTGTAGTCTATGTAAATCAATTTTATCCACAATGTCTCTACTAATTGCATATGTGATATTTTAGTTTTTATTTTATTAACTTTGTTTTACCTCTCTCAACCTAACAATTGTAGAGAGAAAATTATTACTTGTACATCTATAACTCAGATTAGTAAATATTTCCTTTGTAATTAAGCAAAGTCAACTCCGAAAGAAAAAGTTGCAGGCTTTTATATATTGTGAAAAATCACAAACCTCAACGATCGCAACCTCCCAGAGAATCTCATCTTGAATATTGGCGTTCCTTTCATGGGTCACCGAGTTCGGCCGATTTACACAGGCTCTCAGGTAGGTCCCTTCATGGGTCTTGAGCTTGATCTCCCGGTTGGAGTGGGTCCCTTCTCTGTTGAGCTCCCACTTGATCGAGTTGTCAAGCCTCTGATGGGGCTGCGTCAGGCGCACCTTGAAACCGCCGAACAAACGGGTCTCGTTGGAGGCGGTGAGGTAATTATTGTAGCAGCTATTGAGGCAGATGAGGGACTGCGAGTTTGGCACCAACTCCACCCTCCACAGCGCGTTCTTGGAGGATCCATTTCGGGCTTTACTCACCGACTTCTTGTTATCTTTGGCCACCAGGTACTTATCCGCGCGTTGGTTACGCAAGGTCACCACCTTGGCGATGCGGAAGGGATCCATGCCGGAAAAAGCCAGACACAAAATTTACTTGATTCTTGTGGATGCAAATGATGCAGGCTGTTTTTTTAATCTGAAGTCGTCGGCGGCTCCTGTAGTAGTCACAGTATTAATATGGCCCCGTTTGCCAATGGTACGGAACAGCCACCGTAGTTGAAATGGTACTGTTCCAACTACAGTTCCATTTTGAGATGTGCAGTACGCAGTTTTCGACTCAAAAGGTACTGTTCCAGTCTGCTAATCACACCCAAATGTGACGCATGGACACTGATGAGAGTGATTGATTCGGTTACTTAGTTCACCATTTGAGTTGTTTTTTAAAACTGTGTAGACTTTTTGCTGCACATCTGAGAATTTTGTTGTACATCTGAGAATGGCACTGTACTTGAAATAGTACCGTGCTAGCTACCGTACCGTTCTGCGCCGGTAGCAAACGTGGCCAAAAAGACAGTACTGTCGGAGGCTTTTGTAGTAGTCAGCGAGCTGGCTTCTAGAAGAGCATGCATTCTTGTTTGAAGACTGCCGACACTGATCAAATACTAGCGCTTTAAAACAATATATAGAATAGAATTTAGTAACATTCATAAATTTTTTATTTTTTATTTTTTAAACAAAAACAAAGAGTGACAAGTAACTATTCTTCCATCAGTTCCATGTGATATAAATATATGAAGTAATTATTTTTAAATATTTATAAAAAATAATTGAAGATGTGATATAAATATGAAATAAAATGTTGATTTTGTGAAAGAAAAGGAAAATTAGGATTGTGAAACGTGTATACGCGCGTGGGCCGTGGAAGTTTGGACCATTTACCTAGTTTTTGATTAATATAATGTGAAATGTTGACTTTAATACAAATGAAACAATCATTTCACTGCTATTTGCATCGTTCTCAACAATATTGGTATGAACAGGACTGTGAAGATAACAAGTTGCTCGCGAGTAAGTTCGGACTCGGCTCATACTCTACTCAAATATTAAATGAAACGTTTTGTGAATACGAATCTTGGTTTGAATATTAAACGAAGCTAGCTCGGCTCGACTCGTCAAAACTCGTGAACAGCTCGTGTAATGCTTAAATTGGTAATTATTCACATAATTCATCATATTAATATTAAAAATTGATGATTTTTTTTTTTTAATAGCATTCTTTTATTATAAAAGAATGCATATCCACTCTCTTCGAAACCAAGTGTCTTGCTGTATTAACTCGGGCTCCATACTCCGCTAGCCAGACTAAGCAAATGCTCATATGCAAGTTGGCTTTTTGAGCCGTTTAAGAGTACTTGAAGTTTAAATTTATAATAAAAAAATAAATTAATAAATTAAATAAATTAAATTAAATATAAGAGCCAGCTCATGAACTGGCTCGACTTGGCTTGACTTATTATGAGCTCGTAAACTGGCTTAACTTGACTTGACTTATCAAGAGCTAGCCCAAAAGTTTTCGGATCACAAAAATCTTACTACCATAGAGATAGCAGAAAAATAAGAGCGCAAAAGTTGCACAACACTGAATAAAGAGCTACCAACAAGAAAGTCGATCACGATGATCACAAGCTATAATTAGTTTGATACTATTGTACCTTGAGATGTCATTTTCTTGTTTAACATTCGCATGAAAACCAAGCTATAAACAAATAATTGTAAGAATTCAATATATAATTAAATGCTAATTGACAATAAAATTAGCAGCGGAATGAATAATTATATAAATACCTCTAGTCATGCTTTGCTCAAGCCAATTGAAGAGCAGCTTCACAGAAACAACAAATCTGAAAAACAAAAAATATTGAGTGGTTCTTCTGACCTATGCCTACCAGTGAGTATCAATTGATGCAATACACAGACCTTATTTATAGGTAGGTCAGGGGACCCTCAATTAGAGCTGTTACCTTAATTATTCCTCCCATCAAGGAATAAAAATCCAATCAATACAGCTAATTGATTCCACAAACATTAAATCATTAATGAAATCAAATACTTGTTCCACAAGAATTAAATCAGTGATTTAATTCAAAATATTTGATTGAAATCAAATACTTGTTCCACAAGAATTAAATCAGTCATTTAATTCAGAATATTTGATTTACACAATAAGCTTTAATTGGAATAAATTACTGAACACCGTAATTACAATAATATATGTGACATAAGGGACATACTTTAATGGAATTTCTTACATTCTCCCACTTGGCCCTTATGACACATAAATTCCTTATGGCGTTCAGTTCTATGATATGGCCAATACTTTATTTATTCCAACCATACATGGAATCCTCCCACTCACTCAAGGAATACTACACACGAATCATGGCGGTAAAGCTTTTATATGATAAGCCGTCCCTTCCATGTATCACGATGTGTAATACCTCCCTAAATGAGTACTTTATGGATAATGTACTTTATGAATGAACTTCCTATAAGTCATTCGGGTCCAACTTTAATTTTATCCCCATGGATAAGAATAATATATATGCGCACAAAAAAACTTTATAACATAACCTTTATGTCTATAGACCAATTAAAGAGAAACTAAGCACAAATGAATTAATGAATCTCATATATTCCACATGACTTTATACTTTCTTTACCGGTAAACCTTTAGTCATGGGATCCGCAATCATTAATTCAATACTTATATGCTCAATAGACACTTCATGTCACTTAATGTTCTCTTTGAGATACTTTATGTCGATATACATACTTCTGCTTCTACTCAGTTTATTCTTAAAAATGATAACTACAGTAGAATTAACTCAGAAGATCTTTATGGGTCTAACTATAAAATCGACAATCTTGAGACCTTTAACAAAAATGTCTCAACCATAATGCCTGTGTAATTAATTCACAGCATGTAATGACTTTTGCTTTCATGGTAGATGTAGCAACTGTAGTTTGCTTACTGCATCTTCAGTACATATATACTGAAGTTGATTTTCTACTATCTACACATTTAGCAAAAATCAAACTTGAATAAACACCACCAAATGGTAAGTGTATCTTTAGGTTAAACTGTAGTTCTTGGTTCATTGCATATTCCATAATACTATATTGACCCAATAGTCCAACTGCTATTTCAATGTCATGTCTAATGTAGACCTGTGCATACATATGGAATATTTTTCTTCTGCCTTTGTTCCAATACATTTTTGGGACATTATCCCCTTTAATAATAGGTGCTACTGAAGATTCATAGTTCTTCATTCTGAATCTCTCTAAAAAAAAAACTTTAGTGAGAGGAACTTTATGTAGCAAACCTAAATTAGTGCTTGCAAGCAAAATATTATCTATATATAGGACTAAAAGAAATGTAACTTTACTCCCACTGACCTTAAGGTATATTCAATGATTAGCAAGGTTCTCAATAAACCCATGTGAGGTAATAACCTTGTAAAAATTTTGTATACCATTGATGAGAGACATATCTTAGTCCATTAATAGATATCCTTAATTTGCAAGCTTTCTAACTATTATTAATAAAACCCCTTAAGTTGTCTTATGTACACCTCCTCCTTAAGATCCTTACTCAGGAAAATTGTTTTTCACATCCTTTTGATATAGCTCTAAAACAAAATGAGCTACTCATATCATGATAATCAATGCCTTCCTTTTGAGTAAGATCATTGGCTACAAGTCTAACTTTATATCGTTCAACATTACCCGGAAGCATCCTTTTAGGTTTTATAAACCCATTTGTAGCCTATGGCTACAACTCCCTTTGGTAAGTCAACAAGATTGCAGACTTGAATTTTAGCCAAAGATTTCATCTCCTCCTTCATGGCATTGCAACACAATGTGAAGTTATCTCCACCCAAAAAGATGTGAAAACAAATTTTGGATCGTCCTTAGGTCTGACATAAAAATCAGACTCCTGGAAGTATACAACATAATCACTATAGATTGTTGGTCGCCTTATTCTAGAGAATCTTCTTAATCCTACTTCATTTACTTTTGACAAAGTCTGAGTAGGTTCATTCTGAACTTGTTCCTTATGAGTTGACTGTTCTGAAATTGATTGTGCTTGAAGATAATCAATTTGATTTTTCTTAAGCACAATCAAACACCCTTCATGTGAAGGGGCTTCAGTCAACTCTTGTGCTTCCTCTAATTCAATCCCTTGAGGATAAGCACTCCCACTAAGTTCAGCGTCCTCTAAAAATTTTGAATATTAGACTCAACAATTCTAGGACTAAATGAAGAACTGTAAAGCCTAAACCCCTTGGAGTTTACTGTATAACCTATAAAATTCTGCTAGTTGTCCTTGAAGCTAATTACCTTAGGTTTGGATTATAAATCCTCACTATAGCAAGACAACCCCATATGTGTAAACAATTTGAACTTGGTTCCATTCATTCCTTAATTTAGGTGTCTTATGGACAAGTCTGATTGGAACCGAGTTAAATGTATACACAGCGGTTTTCAAGGCTTCACTCCATTAGGAGAATAGAACATTACCTTTCATGTCCCCTTTTCGTGTACCTACCATAATACTATCTGCCTCTATCAGATCTTACGATCTTAATTTTCTTTTGTTTTGTTTCTCTACTTCTACCTTATAGGTATTTAAAGCATTTAATGCCCCAACCTTATGATTTAGAAGATAGAGATACATAAACCTTATATGGTTATTACCGAAAGAGATAGGATATCTCTAACCATTTAGGCAAGAAGTATGGAAAATGTTACACTTGTATAATCTCAAGAATTTCAAAAAAATCCCTTTGTTGGCACCTTTAGGGGTATAGTTGGTCTGCTTTTCCTTAATGCAGTCCATATAAATACCAAAGGTAGTAAATTTCAAGAGTCATAAAAACTCTATCATTTATCGACCTTTTATTCTTTATAGAGATATATTCCAATCTCCAATGCCATAACATAGAGGATTTTCTCATTCATAAGACTCTGTTTTATGTCAACATTTATATGCAGGGATTAATTTTCCAAAAATTGGGATCTAGATCAATTTTAAATAGACCATTAATTTAATATTCCACCCAAAAGTTTTAACAATATTTTCAAACTTGATTTTAACAAACTAAAATAGAAATTAAATTTCTAAAAGAATTGTGGAATATATAAAAACATTATTAAGGTCAAAATAATGTAATTGAATTTTTAAAAAATTAATCTATAGATCCCAACAACCTCCAATTGTAAACAAGTATTATTTAGAAAATCCTGCATTATGTTGACAACGTGGACCGCTAAACCAAATTGAATCCACATAGTCCTTAGGAGAGTCAATAAAAGAGATTCATGACACACTAGGTGTATAAGATTACCTCTATTTCAAGTCATTTATGATACTTTATGCAATCATTCTTTATATGCCCATAATTTTCCTTAGTGTAAGAGAAACAAGTATCTTAATTGCCATAACACTTTGTTGGCACCTTGTTCTCATTCATCAACTATTGGACATGATTGCCTATAAAAGTCTTTCCCTTAACATGAGTAACTTTATGGATTCTCATGTCTTAATCTCTCATCTTCTTGAACACACATGATCAGAAGTTCCTTAATTGATCAGTTATCCTTATGTGTGCCACAAGATATTTGAAAAATATCATATTTAAATGAGAGAATAAAATTGACCATAATAACTCAAAAAACTCAACTTTTAGGGACTTTATAATGAGCTGTTATGTCCTTCATTTCCATAATGTGCTCAAGCACATTTTGAAACTGTAAAAGGTTTTATTTTAAAGCTTTTCTATTAGGGTGCAGGCCAAAGCCTTATTGGAACTCACTAAATGTTCCTCAATGACCTTTCTTTGGCCCTAAAACACTAAGGAATAAAACCCTAATGCTTTCCTTGATATGAGATTTCATGAACGTTGAAACTTAAGCGATTTAAATTACTACAATCGTTCATGTTTAATAATCTCATGTGGCGTACTTGATTCCGTGGGAGAAGGTGATTCGTCCACACGAAACGCCAATTCAGTCTCCAAACACCCCAAAGTGAAAAGCACATTTTTCTTTTCAGTCAAGAAAAATTACCACTAGGAATTATTGGAACATAAAATACTAATAATTAAAGTAGTAGGAATACATCCAGTAACCAAGAAAAATTATATACTTTAATGCTATGAAATAACCTTATTTAAATTAACCAATGTTAATTTAATAGTAAATTTCAACCTACCTGTGGGCAAAGGTGCATCACGCATGAAATTTACTCTTTATTAATAAGACTAATAAATTTAGCATTAATAAATAAAATTTTCCTGCACTGTGGGCCTAAGAGAAATTTTATTTTCAATGTTAAATTTACTATCTTATTCTAATTAACTCATAAAAATAAAACGTCCCCTGTGAGGATTGGCAAATTAAATTTATGAATTAATTACAACACGATGTTAATTTTCTTTATGAAGTTCATATATATAATCTTGATGCAATTATCATTATAAAATCGGGATGCTGTGGCTCTCTCAAAAATTATTATGACAATTACGACTTCATTAACATTGAATTTAATTAAATTAACCAATGCTAATTTAATAGTAAATTTCAACCTACCTGTGGGCAAAGGTTGCATCACGCATGAAATTTACTCTTTATTAATAGGACTAATAAATTTAACATTAATAAATAAAATTCTCTGTACCTGTGGGCCTAAGAGAAATTTTATTTTTAAAGTTAAATTTATTATCTTATTCTAATTAAGTCATAAAAATAATAACGTCCCTGTGGGGATTAGTAATTAAATTTATGAATTAATTACAACAGGATGTTAATTTTCTTTATGAAGTTCACATATATGATCTTGATGTAATTATCATTATAGAATCGGGATGCTTTGGCTCTCCCAAAATTATTATGATAATCACGACTTCATTAACATCCAATAAACTGTATAGATGCCACAAATAAAGTTCCCAAGAATAAAAGACAAAACCATCATGTTAGTGGGTAAATAGTATTTTTTCAAAGTACAACCGGATAGTGTCCTAGATAAGTGAGGGGGCGCACAACGGCACACTTAAGTCCCAAGACTTACCTTGCCAGAGCTTTCCGATTGCCATTTTGGATAGTACCATAAACATTCACCAACACATGAGGCTTAGTTAATTATTCTCAGGTCCAGGCATCAAACAATTTATATTTAAACAATTAAAATAATAAATATATCTTTAAGTTCATGCATTAAAGAAACAATAATTTAATACTAAACAATTAAAATCATAAGATGAATAAAAATGCAACATAAAAGCATAATAATCTCAATAGCCTAATGGTCTTGAAGTGATCTTAGGCCCTTTATACCTTAAGAACCCAAGTTCTAAACCTAATGAGCCCAAATCATCTTCTCATTTTTTTTTTTTTAATCCGGATGGGCCACTTCAAATGGATTGGGCTTTTGGGTCAGCCCACTTAATGACCCAGCTCCTTTATTTTTTATAACTGGATCGGGCTTGGGTTAAAATAAACCCATACCCAATAGCCCAGAACACTAGACCCGGCTCCATATGGGTTTGAAAAACCCTACCCGGATCATCATGTTCCCCAACCCGAAAAATACCCAACCCTAGCGCCGCCGCCCTTTCCCCTTCCCTTCCCATCCGCCGCCACCGCGCCACTTCCTTAATGCACGGCCACGCAGAGCGCCACCCAACGGCAAGCGGCCATTGTCACCGGCAAGGGCCGCTGCACCACCCTTTATGCGGCCAAAGCGGCTGCGGTGGGAGGAATACCGGTCTTGCAAGTGGGAAAGACCGGCACTACGGTGGGGAAAGCCGGTGCTAGTTATAGATCCACCCCAAGGGTGGGAAGCCTTAATTGGACGTGTGGATAACAGGAACGGCCTTTCGAGATGCCAACCATCTCTCCTTTCTACAAACATTAATGGCCTGTACTTATTTTATTTCAACATAAACAAGTATCAACAGGACCGTGCAACAAATAAAAAAATATCTTGGGTTTCAGCTTGTTTCAAGCTATTTTTGTTTCAATAATTAATTGAACAAAATGAATATTATTGAAACAAAAATACAAATTTACAGCAAGCATATCTAAAAATTAGATTGAGCAAATATGGCCTAAAGGAGGCTCTGATACCACATGTAAGAATTTAATATATAATTAAATGCTAATTGACAATAAAATTAGCAGCGGAATGAATAATTATATAAATACCTCTAGTCATGCTTTGCTCAAGCCAATTGAAGAGCAGCTTCACAGAAACAACAAATCTGAAAAACAAAAAATATTGAGTGGTTCTTCTGACCTATGCCTACCAGTGAGTGCCAATTGATGGAATACACAGGCCTTATTTATAGGTAGGTCAGGGGATCCTCAATTAGAGCTGTTACCTTAATTATTCCTCCCATCAAGAAATAAAAATCCAATCAATACAGCTAATTGATTTCACAAACATTAAATCATTAATGAAATCAAATACTTGTTCCACAAAAATTAAATCAGTGATTTAATTCAAAATATTTGATTGAAATCAAATACTTGTTCCACAAGAATTAAATCAGTCATTTAATTCAGAATATTTGATTTACACAATAAGCTTTAATTGGAATAAATTATTGAACACCGTAATTACAATAATATATGTGACATAAGGGACATACTTTAATGAAATTTCTTACAATAATATCCTTATGAGTTGTTAAACAGATCGAAGATAAGAAAGCTAAGAAAAGGAAATTCTTGTCCTTCTAGCTTCTTCGTCAGTTCCCTTGAAATAGATCAGTGGTGCAACCATAGACTGTAGCCCCAATTTGAATCCCCGCCCCCACAAATGCTAGTAATGTTTTAACTCGTCTCTTCTGAATGAGAAATCAAACGCTTTTAATTAGAAATTTAAAGGCATACCTCTCAATTTTTTGAACTTTTCTATCATCGTTAGTTTACTGTACGTTATTTTTCTCCAAAATTAACTTGATTCTAGTGGGTGCATATAAGGACGAAAGATTACCATTTTTAATCTGGATAGAAAGTGCATGAATTATCAATAAAATGAAAAAGATTAGAGTACAAAGAAGAAGGAAAGACAAAGAAACTTACCGTTACAGGTTCATTTTGAGCATTGGGTTGCTGAACGTTTGCCTGTATTAAATAATAAAATCAAGTTCAGGGTACATATTATTCATCATGATTTATAGTTCTTAACCTGTATATCCATAGTGCATGAAGACGTGTGTTTGGCAAAAAGTTTTGAGAGGAGAAAGAAAGAATTGATTAATATGATATATAGTAGAAATAAGTTATGAAAAAAGTTGTTTGTTGATGTGAAGAAAGAAGGTCGACTCTTTTTTAGAGAAATGAGAAGAATGTTTTACCAAAGAGACAGACTTTTCCTCCAAACTTAGTTGGAGGAACTTCCTTAATCCAACCAATCTAATAAAATAACATGTGTCTTTTTTTTTAATAGAGTGTGAAATACACATGATTTTTTAATTAAATTTATTTCAACTTTGTCCCTGCTATTAAAAAAAATATATGCATTTTACATGCTCAAGGAACATATGTCATTTTTTATAGACTCAGAATATGTTTATGATTACGTTAGGAAATACAGATTTTAAAGTCAAAAATAGTTTTTTATTAAAAAAAAAGAAAAAAAAAAACTTAATTTTTAAGCTTTTCTCAAGAGTGTGTTTGGGCCCTCTTTAAAGTGAAAAAATTTTAAGAAGTGCTTAATTTGAAATTTTTGACATATATCAGCTTCTTATTTGGCATAGCCTTTTAGGTACTACAAATATTTTTTAAGCTCCTTAACGCAATGTTAACAAGCTCTGAGTTGGAGGAAGCTCATTCAACCTAGTTTAGAGGACAAAAAGTCGTGATACATCATTGTATTAATAAAGCAAGAAAACTAAAGAACAAAGAAGGGAAGACAAAGAAACTTACCCTTTGTTTTTTCACAAATGGTCGGGCTTGTGTCTGCATTAAATAATAAAATCAAGTTTAGGGTTTCATACATCATGATATACAATTCTTAACCTTTGTATCATTAATAATGCATCAAGACATCATGATTTAAAGTTCATAACCTATGTATGAATAATGCATCAAGATGTCAAATCATTAATAAAGGATGAAAAATAAAGGACAAAGAAAATTGAGCATCGGGTTCTAGAATATGTGTAAAGTTTAGGTCCATATATACAAGATGATTTAATTGGTTTGACAAACATTAATTCCATGTAAACTCAGACCCCCCAAATCTGAAATTGGTTCTTCATGCCCGTGGGCTTAACTATAATACTTCAAGGTTAATTACTTGATCATATTAAAGGGGGTTAATTTGAAATATATCAGCTTCTTATTTGGCATAGCCTTTTAGGTACTACAAATATTTTTTAAGCTCCTTAACGCAATGTTAACAAGCTCTGAGTTGGAGGAAGCTCATTCAACCTAGTTTAGAGGACAAAAAGTCGTGATACATCATTGTATTAATAAAGCAAGAAAACTAAAGAACAAAGAAGGGAAGACAAAGAAACTTACCCTTAGTTTTTCCACAAATGGTTGGGCTTGTGGCTGCATTAAATAATAAAATCAAGTTTAGGGTTTCATACATCATGATTTACAATTCTTAACCTTTGTATCATTAATAATGCATCAAGACATCATGATTTAAAGTTCATAACCTATGTATGAATAATGCATCAAGATGTCAAATCATTAATAAAGGATGAAAAATAAAGGACAAAGAAAATTGAGCATCGGGTTCTAGAATATGTGTAAAGTTTAGGTCCATATATACAAGATGATTTAATTGGTTTGACAAACATTAATTCCATGTAAACTCAGACCCCCCAAATCTGAAATTGGTTCTTCATGCCCGTGGGCTTAACTATAATACTTCAAGGTTAATTACTTGATCATATTAAAGGGGGTTAGATTGGGCGCCCTTTGACTATCTCATCAGAAAATCAATTGGTGTCCAATGACTGAACCCAAAGCTTTTTATGGTATTCGAAATCGCACATCGTAAGGTATGTTTTAAGAATCGTCAAGTTAGCGAGCATCTTGCTGTGCAGTAACAATCCCTTGATCAACGTGACACTCCTGCAACTCAAACCCATGACCCTGGCTATGATACTATTTGTTGGATCGAGCATTTGACCATCTCATCTAAAAGCTAATTGATGCCCAATGAGAGAAGCCAAAGCCTCTTATGGCATTCAAAATCATACCTTGCAAAGCATATTCTAAGAGTCATCCACGTGAGTAGAGCCACACTGTTGCACCTCAACAATGGGCCTAAACCAACATTCGTTATTTGATTCACATCCATCTAAGAGTTTCACATCCATCTAAGAGTTTCAACACTAGTACCGTACCACTGCAAAATTAATTAACTGTACGTGTTGATGTTAAGAGATTTTATGTAACACCCCAAGATTATTTAACAGTAAATAACCTAAAGTACTGTAAAGAGATAAAGGATGGCAGGATCTGAAGAAAACAAAAGCAGGTGCACAATCTATTTGCTCTTCATGATCTAGACAAGATCAGAAAAAATGGATGAATCTTTGTGTGGGATCACACGCGGGAGCTCTTGGACCTTAGTGCATGCCCCCTACGTTTGATGAAATTTGTTGTAGAGATGTGCTTGGGAATTAATGTGCAGAATGGTGAGAGACCGACTTTTAGAACTTCTAATTAATGTCATTTGATGTTCCAGTCTTACAAAAGTGGAAGGAATCATAAATAATTTCTTAACCAATTAACTTAACGAGATCCTTTTCCTTTTTCCTTTTTCTTTCCTTTTTCTTCTCGATCTCAACCGTCCTATGATTTTAAGAGAATCCAAAGATAATATTCATATATCCATGGGGAGAAGGTCTGGTACATATAACGTATTGTAGTCTCCAAATAGTAACTCAATCGGTTGTAAATCACACCTCATGAAGTGGAGGTCACTATAGTTCGAATCCCTCATCCTTCTTTTCTTGTGTGGACATGTCAAATATATATTTTCAAAAAATTAAAAAGATGGTGGAGGCCAAGAGGGAATTCGATTAAATCAAAGTCACTATATATAATTCAGATTAATTAGTAAATATCCTTAGTAATTAAGCAAATTAGCCAATTCTTCTTTCTTTTTGACATGAAAATTAGCCAATTCAGTAAGCATCTATAGCCACCCATAAATTCATACTAATTCTTACTCTAGGTGAAACCTTTCAATAAAAAAAACCTTACCGGCCAAGTTAATTATACCATATATAGAATGTTAAAAGATGGATATATCATGTACATCTCATTTTTAAAATTTGGTCCCTCGATTCCACTATTGCTTATTTTATATATATATATTCTTCAACGACCATAATAACAACAACCTAGTACGTACTTGGGTTGGGAAATTTTATTATATATTTTTCAATAACATTATTAATTGTACGTAGTTAGGAAAAAACAAAAATAATTAAGAAGAACGTACACCAGTACTTCCTTACTTGGGTTATGAGTATGTACTGCAAGGTGAAAACTTCCTCGAATTGCAAGCTGCCGTTCCCGTTCCTGTCCAGTGCAGCGAAAAAGTTGCGGTCCTTACTGTCGTCGATTTTGTTGAAGAAGTCGACGAACTCATCAATGTTGACTTGCCCATCCTTATCCGTATCCATGGAGTCAAAAAAGTCCTGTGCTAGCTTCTTCTCTTCCGGGGGGGCCTTGTTATAGTAAGCTGAAGCAGCCTTGTGTAACTCTTCCATTGCCATCTAATATATATATATATATATTATTCCACCATTTATAATGTTATTAATTAATAAAGGAGCAGGAAGAGAGGAAGGAAGGAAGACAAGAAACAAACTTACCCCTCCTCCACTTTCATTTACTACCTGCAGGTATTAAAAACATTTTGTATTAAATTATTAATTAATTGTATAAATTAAGGGTGTCAGTTAGTCAAATTATAATAAGATGATACTCACGTGAATGTCAACGACATCAACATCCCAGATACAGATAGTATCATGAGTGGAGCTCGAGAGAGGACTGTCATGGGTAACGGAGTTCCGCCAAGGTGGCAATCCACCATTGGCTCTCAAGAATTTGCCGTACCGTGTCTTGAGCTTCACCAGGGTCCCTTCTTCTCGAATGGGCTCCCACCCGAACGAGGGTTCGACCGTCTGGACCACCTTGCGACCGGTGGCGCCGAGCAGGAAGCGCTCGTTGGAGGCGGTGAGGTACTTATTGTAGCAGCTCTTGAGGTAGATGACGTCAGATTGGGAGTTGGGCATCAACTCCACGGTCCACAGCGCGTTCCTGGAGGATCCGTTTCGGCCTTGGATCACCGACTCCTCGTCCTCCTCGGCCACCAGGTACTTATCGTGGTGGCTACGCAGCCGCACCACCTTGGCGTTGCGGAAGAGGTCCATGCCGGAGCCGATCGATCTTGTTGAAATTCAATTCGTCTGCGGAAAAAACCCAAACAACTATTTCCAACTTTATTAGTTGAAAAATTGGTGTTCTTGAGTCAAATTAATTATAAGTCCTTCCATTTCTACTAGAGTGGGTCTGGTGCAGAGACGGAGGGAGGGGGACCGGGGTGCGCCAGGGTCCCCTCAAAATAAGGAAAAAAAATATTATAAGTTAAAAAAATAAAAATAAAAAATAAAAATAAGTAAAGTTAAAGTTTTAATTTGAGTCATTTGGCTACCTCTAAAAAAAAAATTGGCACTATTTTTAATTTTGTTGGCCCATACCTACTAAGGTTTTTATTTTTTTACCCTTACTTTAAATGTCCATTTTTTTTTGCCCTTATAGTAGTCTTTAGTTCATAAAAAACAACCAAAATAATTTTTTTTAATAAAAAAATTCTAAAGAACCAAAAAAAGAAAAATTTGCTGGCCTCCTCCCATCAAATTTTATGACTCCGTCCCTGGTCTGGTGTCTGCGTATAAGATTTTTTGTGTGGTAAGCCTCTTAACTTTCTCACATATATATATATATATGCTAAATAAAATACTTAAAAATAAAAGTCAGAATTGATGAAACATTAATTGGAAAAGAAAAGTCATGCGATAGAACAAGTACGTCCAAAAAACGTACAGCCAGATACAAATGGGTAAATTGAAAGCCACAAAAAACTTTCTTTTTTAAACATAAAAAAAAAAAAATTTGCACGGGCGTTTTTTTTTTTTTAATTACTTTCTCCTAATTTAGTACATCCAGCTATTGGGGACTATTAACGTGTATTATGTTTTGAGTCTTCTCGTCACTATCCTGTAGGGTACGTACGTATATGCAGATGATTCAACAGAGAGGGACATCAATTAACATTCATTTTGGAGAACTTTGACTTGGTCTTCTGGGACAAGCTCATATATATGTTTCTATGGGTGGTGTTCTTCAGTCAAATTAGAATTAGCTAGTAATTAAGTCCGTCAATTTCATTAATCCATCATCATCACTCCATTTAAGTAATATATATATGTTGGGGGAAATTAAAAAATTATTAGCATTGATTTGAAAAATTAAAAGAAAAAGACAGGAGAAATGCCAGGGATCTCGAAGGTTTTACCGAATTTTGTTTCCCGACTGACTCAGGTTGCAGGAGAAAGCAAAAAATATCAAAAGAAAAGAAGCTTCTCTCTCCTTTGCCGGCTCACGTTTAAAGCTTCTCTTTCTCGACTGAAGCACATTTTGAAAAAGGTTTTACTTTAACGCTTTTCTATTAGGGTGCAGGCCAAAGCCTTATTGGGACTCACTAAATGTTCCTCAATGACCTTTCTTTGGCCCTAAAACACTAAGGAATAAAACCCTAATGCCTTCCTTGATATGAGATTTCATGAACGTTGAAACTTAAGCGATTTAAATCATTACAATTGTTCATGTTTAATAATCTCATGTGGCGTACTTGATTCCGTGGGAGAAGGTGATTCGTCCACACGAAATTCCAATTCAGTCTCCAAACACCCCAAAGTGAAAAACACATTTTTCTTTTCAGTCAGAAAAATTACTACTAGGAGTTATTGAAACATAAAATACTAATAATTAAAGCAGTAGGAATACATCCAGTAACCAAGAAAAAATTATATACTTTAATGCTATGAAATAACCTTATTTAAATTAACCAATGTTAATTTAATAGTAAACTTCAACCTACCTGTGGGCAAAGGTGCATCACGCATGAAATTTACTCTTTATTAATAAGACTAATAAATTTAACATTAATAAATAAAATTTTCCGTACCTGTGGGCCTAAGAGAAATTTTATTTTCAATGTTAAATTTACTATCTTATTCTAATTAACTCATAAAAATAAAACGTCCCTGGGGATTGGCAAATTAAATTTATGAATTAATTACAACACGATGTTAATTTTCTTTATGAAGTTCATATATATAATCTTGATGCAATTATCATTATAAAATCGGGATGCTGTGGCTCTCCCAAAAATTATTATGACAATTACGACTTCATTAACATCGAATTTATTTAAATTAACCAATGCTAATTTAATAGTAAATTTCAACCTACACATGGGCAAGGTTGCATCACGCATGAAATTTACTCTTTAATAGGACTAATAAATTTAACATTAATAAATAAAAATTATTCGCACTGTGGGCTAAGAGAAATTTTATTTTTAAAGTTAAATTTATTATCTTATTCTAATTAAATCATAAAAATAATAACGTCCTTGTGGGAGATTAGTAATTAAATTTATGAATTAATTACAACAGGATGTTAATTTTCCTTATGAAGTTCACATATATGATCTTGATGCAATTATCATTATAAAATCGAGGATCTTGTGGCTCTCCCAAAATTATTATGATAATCACTACTTCATTAACATCAAATAACTGTATAGATGCCACAAATAAAGTTCCTAAGAATAAAAGACAAAACCATCATGTTAGTGGGTAGCAGTATTTTTCCAAAGTACAACCGGATAGTGTCCCGGATAAGTGAGGGGCGCACAACGCACACTTAAGTCCCAAGACTTACCTTGCGAGCTTCCGATTGCAATTTTTGGATAGTACCATAAATATTCACCAACACATGAGGCTTAGTTAATTATTCTAAGGTCCGGCATCAAACAATTTATATTTAAACAATTAAAAGAATAAATATATCCTTAAGTTCATGCATTAAAGAAACAATAATTTAATACTGAACAATTTAAATTATAAGATGAATAAAATGCAACATAAAAGCATAATAATCCCAATAGCCTAATGGTCTTGAAGTAACCTTAGGCTCTTTATACCTATAGAACCCAAGTTCTAAACCTAATGAGCCCAAATCATCTCTTTTTTTTTAATCCGGATGGGCCACTTCAAATGGATTGGGCTTTTAGGTCAGCCCACTTAATGACCCAAGACATGACCGGTTCCTATATGGGTTTGAAAACCCTACCCGGCATCCTTAAGTCCCCAACCAGAAATACTCCAAAAATAGCCGCCCTTTCTTCTTCTTCCTCATGCCCCACCGCGCCACCTTCCTCATGCGCCGCCTGGCAGCCAACCTTATGTACGACCACCAAGGGCGTCGTCCAATGGCCAACCAGACTTTGGCGAGCGGAGAAGGCGGCAGATTAAACCACAGCCCATGGGCTGCCACTATCATCTTTACGGGTAGCCGTGATGGGCGCCGCTTACTTTATGCGGCCAAAACCGCTGAGGTGGGAGGAAGACCGCCATTGCGGTTGGGGAAAGCGGTGCAAATCGGTGGTCTCGGCTGAGCGGATCCTATGAGCGCTGGGCGAAATGTCGCCCACCACCGTTCTTCATGGGCAGCCCGTGATGGGCCGCTCCTCATTGTATGGGGCGACGCCACCAACGGCAAGGAAACGTTCGACCAAGATGCCCGATCCGGAGCTTGCGGTGGCCTCTGCGCCGATGGCGGAGATTTGGCCGCCACTCCATCTACCCAACCACGGCTCAAGGTTGGTTCACGCGTGCGATTTTGGCGTGGGTTTCAGTATCGGGTTAGTTTCTCCGAACTCTGCCACAAAAGACATTGGTTGATTCAATACGAGAACATATACGAAACAATTCAGAAATAAAACACTAGACAGTGTTAGAATTGCTGACTTGTTTTAACCGTATGTATGTTCATAATAAAAATTAACATAAAATAAAATAAAACTAAACCATGTTCATAATAACCAACATTAACTTAATGCTGAGCAAATATAGCCTAGAGGAGGCTCTGATACCACATGTAAGACATTGAATATATATAAATGCTAATTAACAATATAATTAGCAGCGGAAATAATTTAATATATATATATATGTACCTCCAGCCATTGCTTTGCCCAAGCAGCTTGAAGAACAGCTCCACAGCAACCAAACTAAAAAACTAAAAATATTGAGAGGTTCTTCTGACCTATGCCTACCAGTGAGTGTCAATTGATGGAATACACAGGCCTTATTTATAGGTAGGTCAGGGGACCCTCAATTAGAGCTGTTACCTTAATTATTCCTCCCATCAAGGAATAAAAATCAAATCAATACAGCTAATTGATTCCACAAAATAAAATCCGTAATAAAATCAAATACTTGTTCCACAAGAATTAAATCAGTAATTTAATTCAGAATATTTGATTTTACACAATAAACTTTAATTGGAATAAATTACTGAACACCGTAATTATATATATTTTATAATTACAATAATATATGCGACATAAGAGACATACTTTATATGGAATTTCTTACATGTTTAACCATCTGAATTAAGGACAACATATTTCAAACCAATTAAGGTTTCATAGTTGTCGGTAGATAAAATTGGATGCAACAAGTGTCTGAGATGCATGTAAACATAATAATAAAAATAAAAAAAATAAAAAAATAAAAAGAAAAAACCCCTTTTGTTTATGTCATATAAAAAAGTAGAGATCCTGGCCTGTTGCTCCTATTTCTTGCTGCTATTCTTGTCGGGTTTGCATAAAAATGAGTTTCTTAAAATGAAGAGGTGACCAATTAATTAGCAGATAAATAGATATTATTGAGATAGAATTTAATGGGGTTGGCAGTGAAGGACAATTGGTCTTAGAGAGGACCATTTGATGACTTTTCATTTATTTTTGTAATGAATATTGGTGGGCCAACTTAATTTGTCGGTGGAGTTGGTTGTCTCTCCTTGCCAATAAATTAAAGTGACCTGTATTTATTTCTTCACATGGTTTGGATTTATCTCATCATTTAATAAAAGAATTTGAACTATTATATTTCTCTTTCACTTTTATCTTTTCAATTTCTACAAAGCTGAGGAAGGAAGTTTTGGACAGAAGTTAAGTATTTGGTTCCTAATAATATGAATGATAAATTGATTGATTCCTTTAATACAATAATATACGAAAAATATGGTACATTTTTCAGAATTACTATGCATTGGACAAAGGCAACATTGGTGTACCTGTAGCAATATTTGAAATATGAATTATAAGGTGAGAAGTTGGATCCAAAGAAATGCGTCTTTCTTGATTTGCTTGATTTATCTCTCACAAATTTCAAGTCCTCGACAATATTGTATTGAATACTTTCTCCATCATTAAGTGAAAGTAATGTAATCGAGTCCTGAGTCTCAAGGTTTTTGATTCACGAGTGTAATAAATAATTTTAACCAAAATAAAAACAAATTAAACCCAATTCAAACCTTCTCAATACAAGTTGATTGTTAATTTAATTCTCAATCTAAAAATAATTTAAACAATAAATTCTAAATTTCCACGTTCCATTGCTAGCAGCAATATATTTAACTTATAAGTTTGAGGCAGTTGAATCTTGTGAATTCCCTCAAACTAAACAAGGATTCTTAGATCCTGAAACTTTTTGATGAGAGCAAAAATACCCTCCATGTTAGAGCTGTAGATCGATAATCACAGATAGAGATTATTGAGATAGCATTTAATGGGGTTGGCAGTGAAGGACAATTGGTATTAAGGAGGACCATTTGTGACTTTTCATTTATTTTGTAATGAATATTGGTGGTATTCTTGACCAACTTAATTTGTCGGTGTAGTTGGTTGTCTCCCTTGCCAAGAAATTAAAGTGACCTGTATTTATTTCTTTGGTTTGGGTGGCGTTGGGGATAAATACGGAAAGAAGATGGATTTTAAACTTTTATAAAAGGTTAAAATGTAGAACTTTTACATTTCAAAAAGTTAAAATGGTTATTTTCATCGCCCCTATGGTGGCTAGGCACCCCTTCTTTTTTTCTTATTTTTTATTAATTTGTTTTTAATTTTTTAAATTTAAAATAATATTTTATTAGTGGGATATGTGTCTCATTTATGGCCATAGGATTTCTAAGAAGAAATTCTAACCATGAATGAATATTCTAGATCCATAATAAACGGAGAATAACCTACGCAAATATATATATATATATATATATATACCCATCATGGCTATTTTTCTACACCATGGCATGGTGCACGGTATTCTTAGTTAGATGAAGACCTATATGGCTACACATGTGATAACATAACCTACGCAAATATATATATATATATATATATATATATATATATATATATATATATATATATATATATATATATATATATATATATATAAAACTATGGTTTCGTTTGTTTCAACCTAAAATATTTTCTCAAGTAAAAACATTTTCTTGAAAATTAATGATTTCTCTAAAAATATATTTTGAGGTTTGATGCATACGAAAAATCACAAATATATGTATAAAATAATAGAAGACAAATGGGTTGTTTTGTTGGGTACAAGTATGGTTTTTACTTTTTAACAACGAGAAATATTACACTTATTAAATTTTATCCCCAAAAGTTAGTTCTTATGTGATATTGTGATATACCATCACTTGTGATCTTTGTGAGTAGTTTCCATTTAAGTTCAATTAATTGTTTGGTGTAACTTAAGTTTTGAATAATAAGAAATTGTGTTTTGATGACAACTTTTGTTGCAATGAATAATTGTATGTAATGAATTTTCTATGCGCCTTCTTTTTTCCACCCATGTGTCGAAAACTAATACGTCACTAGCTACTTTTTAATTATCATTCGAAAAAAAAAATTGAACTTATAAATGACGACGAAGACCCAAAAGGGGTTCTTGGTAAACTCTTTTTTGTGAGTTTTTTGTTTGAATAATAATAAGAAGTGATTGATGTAATCTAAATATAGAATAAGATGTTGATTTTTGTGAGAGGAAAATGGAAATGGAAAATAAAAATTGGTTGCAAAAACATAATCGGTCTTTCTGATTGAGATTGACACTCAGACCTAGTGATAAGTGCGTACAATGCATGCCGGCTCATATAAAAAGAATAGGGAAAATTACACTTAACCCCCCTAAAGTTGTCAGTGATTTGCAATTCCGCCTCCAAAGTTTCAATTTTTGCAATCCACCCCCCTAAAGTTTCAATTTTTGCAATTCGGCAATCAAGTCGATCAAAGCGCTTTGATCGTGGAGCAGATAATCATGTGCGCCACACATGATCACTTTGTTGGCCTTTTGTACCCAAAATACCCCCATGCTTTTCCATCACACACGCACGCCCAACCCATGTGACCCACGCCGCTCCGATCTACACGGACCACCGCTCTAGCTTTCCATTCGGTTCGGGTTTGTCTCTCTATTTCCTCTCTCTCTAACAAGTAACACGATTAACGGTCTAAGTTTCTAACAAGTTTCTCTCAAGTATCTCATTCTCGAGTTCAGTGCTTTCTAATTCTTACAAGTTTCACGAGTCACGATTTTTCATTAATCACGCTTTGGTGCTTTTCCTTAGCGGAGTTCGTTGAATCCCTAAAACCGGCTTGAACTTGGTTGGCTTTGCTTAGATCCTGGCTCGTCTGTGGAAGAGAACAAGGTGTGGGGCAAGCACATGGAAGAGGACAAGGCGTGGGGCAACGCGTTAGCTTTATGGGATGCTCTCATCTCCCAACATCTTTCTTTGAGCTTAGACCTAACCAATCCAAATAAAGCACATGGTTTTCTGAAGATCTGTATGCCACCAACAAACAAAACATACAAGCAACAAATTGACTTGTGCGATCCCTTTAGGAAGATCATCAACAAAATGAATAATTAAAATTTGAATTAATTTTGTAGAAAATGACATTCAAAGTTTGAATTAATTTATTGTTAAAGGGACTTTGTCTTTGAGCCAAAGGGGCGAGAGGAGGAGATTATGATGCATTGCGGGAGATTCCGTCATTTGGGCTCTCCATCTTGTTGCGAGTAAAGGCAAATTTTTGAGCAATGACCCATCGTGAACTCGGCGAAGGAGCAAGCGCAAACGACGCCGTTTCTTGTGGGTAAGGTGTGGGTGAGGGCATTTTGGGTACAAAAGGCCAACAGATGATCACGTGTGGCCCACATGATCATCTATTCCGTCGATCAAGCGGCTTTGGTGACGGATTACTGAATTGCAAAAAATTGAAACTTTAGGGGGGTGGATTGCAAAAATTGAAACTTTGAAGGCGGAATTGCAAATCGCTGATAACTTTGGGGGGGTAAACTGTAATTTTCCCAAAAGAATATTTATCAAAGAAAAAAAGCATCCATGGCCATCCCAGCAGGTGTTATCAATTATGAACTAATTTAAAGCATATATCTACGCAACTTTTTTTTTTTTTTTCAATGCTGATAATTTTATGGGAAGGATATATCACTTAATTACAGTGATGATAATGATACACAGAAATTGGTGGACTTCAAGCTAATTATTCTAATTCGACTGAAGAACACCACCCAGGAAGAGAAATGATATAAAGCCATCAATTAATTTACTCGATCTGCCCAATCTTTCAACTAGTAAATCAAATAGAAAAATGCTACACTAATCAAATTAAAAAAAAAAAATTGGTTTCTAATTGATGTATTACCATTCTATAACACGTGAGAATATTTGAAACACAACATAGATTTGTCTACACAAGACCCAGTCAAGTGTACAGGAGATCTTCTAGTCAAGAGTATATATAGGAGATCTTCATTGAAATCCAAGCTACCCCAGGCCAGGAGAGCTCGATCGATCGACATGAACATGGAAGAGTTACACATAGCTGCTACAGCCTACTATAACAATTCCTCCCGGCAACTCCAGCAGCTAGCAAACGACTTCTTCCGCTCAATGGACATGAATAGGGATGGCCTAGTTAGCCTCAATGAGTTCGTGGATTTCTTCAGGCACTGCGGCTACCACTGGATCGACCCCAACTTTTTCCGTAGCTTCGACCGCAACGGGGACGGTAGCTTGGATTTCAATGAAGTCCTGACCTTGTACTACATCATGAAAACCCGGGGCGTGTGGTGCAATCAATGCAGAGCTTACCTTATGGGACTCTATTTCACTTGCGTCACGTGCTTCGACAGCGCCAACAACACCTACGATCTCTGCGCTACTTGCTATAGCGCACGGAGTTTCCGCCACCACCACACCACCTTCTTGGATACCTTTGTCTTGCTACGCGCCAAGAGAGGGCTTCCTCCCGGTGTAGCACATCCCAATCTGGTAAGCCAAAGCAAATTTGGAAATGAGAAACACTACGGCTACGGTTACTTTGGTGTTCTCTTAGTGGTTTTGTTGGTCTTACGTGCATAATATTGTTTTCCACTTTTCTTTTTTTTTTTTTTTTTTAAATAATATTCACGTTGAACTACGAGAATACTAAGACAACACCAGTAAGAATTGTATGTGAACAAGCTAGGAATAAGATTGTAGAAACTCCACCTTCGACCACTTAGTTATCTATTTTTTACTTACTCAACTAGTCAACTTTCATTCCATTCTTATTTTATTGGGCTGGTATAACATGCCCATTGATCTTTGAATCGGTCTTTATCAAATAAATGAAAATCTAAGGAATAATAGGCATTATCACATCAATCCAGTAATCATATGAGAGTTAAGTATTTAAAATTACTCTTAAGTTAAGTAATTCTCGTTTTACTATATGAGCCATTCTCATTTTACTATATAAGCCATTAACATATTTAATTTAGAGTAGGTAAATGTTATAGTGTTTTCTTCTCAAGCCGCATAAGCTAGCTAGTAGGGGGATATACTTGGTTAGATTTAATAATGTATAAGTTGCTGCTACATTATCTAAAATTTTAAATGAATTAAGTGGCACCGTATACACTATTAAATAAAACAACAACAAAAATCTTAATCGTAAAATAGATTCGATCTACCTTGTTCTTTCAAGTGCTCTTTATTATTTTTACCCAATTAATCGTGTTGTATTGACCCTATTTAATTATTAAATGCAGGCATTAGTTCCACAGCCTTATGCTGCAAATGCACCTCGAAAGGTAAGTTTTTGTGTCTTCTATTCTTCTTCAATTTTTCCCTTTTAGTATTCTTCAAAACAAAATTAAAATTTTCTTTTAGTAATAATTGTTGGGGTTATCCCACATCAATTGTGGGAAGGGTGGTGATCGGTTATAAGTGTGAAAAAACTGCACTCCTTGAGCTAGCTTTTGGGGTTGAGAGAGGCTCAAGACCACCCAACACTCAGTATTAGAGCCTGGTTTACCAATAAGTTTTAGCCCAACAATCCACCGAAGAAACGGGTTGTCGCTGCTCCGATCTAAGGCCCAATGTGTGAAGGGAGATTGTTGGGATTATCCCACATCGGTTGTGGAATGAGCTGGTAGTCAATTTATTAGTGTGAGAAAAAACATCATCTCTTGAGCTAGCTTTTGGGGTTGAGAGGTCCAAGACCACCTAACAATAATTTGACATCTTCATCCACATACACTCAGATTAAGAACTCTAGTTTTTCGTTCGGATATGAATCCACTCGGAGAAATAACATTGTAACCAGAAAATGACGATATTTTGTTCGATATACAAGTTGCTCATTAATTTTCTTCAATATTGAGGAATATGCTACCAGCCTACCCATCCAATACCGACTGTAGAGAAAAAAAAATACGGAAAAATATATGACGGGTTGAATATTAATATATAAGACGCCGCCCCCTCGTCTTTCTCCACTTCGATCTGCTAGCTCTTTATTCTCTGTTTTCATATTATTCAACCCGTCATATATTTCTATAGTTATATATACCTGCAAAATCATTTTCAGGGAAGATTAATGGCTACCAACAGTACAACTAACTCTCTATCCCTTTTACTTAGAGGAAAAAACCAACAAAAAAAAAAAAAAAAAAAAAAAAGAAAATTTTGGGGTATATATGCAAATGATTTTCCAATTAAAGTGTACTCATTTCTTGTTCCATTTGGCTTTTAGAATATATGGTGGACCGCATTTCAAGCATTGGAGACGGCGCTTAGTGTCGGTAATATTTTTGCTAGTTGTAGCATCATGTGATCGAGGTGATCAATTAAGAGGAAATCAAAGATGGACAACAAGAACTGCATCCCATTTTTGGGATATTACAGGAATGGGCATGCCCAAAATAATGGCATAATTTACGTTTCGTCTTTCTTTATTTCTGTTTGCTATATATGTTCTTTATATTAACAACTCGTCCATCTGTTATTTCTTCGTGCTTTGACTTCATGAGAGTGTTGAAAATTTATAAGAAAATGATGAATTTAATCATTTAATTAATACTTTAATACTTCTTTCAAGTATAATAATTGTGAGATACAAGGTATCATTAGGAAATTAATCCTATTTCCCAAGACCCGTGAGATGCGAAAAATAAGAAGAATGCGGAATAACAAAGATAAGCAATCACACACGACACAAAGATTTAAGTGGTTCGAACTTAACAAGCCTACATCCACCAAGTGAGAGGCGACCGGAGAAAATCCACTATCAAAAGATGGAGTACAAAAATAGTACTAGAGAAAATCACTCGGATCTCAAAGCCCCAATACACCCAAATTTCACTATCACACAAGAAAGATTATTCCCAAAATAGAATACAAAAGCGGATGTACAAACTCTTCTTTTCTGGAGCGGATGGTGGCGATCTCTATTTTCTTCTCTCACTGCAGCACCCTTTTCTTCTAATCACTTGTTTTGGCTCCCCAAAACCACCAAGAAAAAACACCTTGCTACCCTTGTACCTCATTCTCTCAAATTCTCTCTTTTTCTCCTCCCTTTGGTGCTTCACGTTTTGGCACACACACAAATTCACCTTGTGCTTTGTTCCTTATATAGAAGCTTAACTCTCCTTTTACATGTTGGTCTAGGACTTCTACTATAAGTCAAACAATGAGTCCTATTACACATAGGAGAAAGACTTCAAATCAAACTTGGACAAAAGTCTCCTATACCCAAAAGGAGTAGAGAACTAGTGGGGCCCACGTGTGATGGGTGGCAAGTCACACCTAACAATCTCCACCTTGACTTGAATCCCATCAAGTCTACCAAAACGTGTCTCGTCCGATTGTCTCCTCGACCCCTAAGGGCAATCACACTCCACAAGTGTCACTCAAGTCCAAGTGCCTTTTGAACTTGAGCATAGGACTTGGTTTAGACATAACACCATGCCTCCCTATCCCGTCGGCCGATGCAGCTTTATCCGATGACTCTTTCTTCTGTAGACCCATGCACGCCCTTTAGCCTTCTTTCCCTTGGGTAATCCTGCTGATTCCCAAGCTTTACCTTTCCGTAGTAACTCCACCTCTTTCAGCATACCATCTTGAACAGATGATGGATCTCCACTACTAGCTGCTAGAGCAAAAGAAACCATATCCTCAAAGCCATACCTCTTTGTTGCTTTTCGATCACGTTTCTCTTTGCCTCTTGCTAAAGAATAAGACTCTTCCCGGTGCTGTAAGTTTCTTGAAGAATCTCTGTCATCACATTCATTCGTGAGTGAACACCGTTCATCAAGCTCCACCTCCGCGAATTGTTTCTCTTTCTGCACTGTACTTTCAGAAAGATCATCTAAGTTAACAAACTCAGACTTCTTCGGTTCCTGCTCTGTAACTTCAGGTTCTGCACTTGACCCATCCTTGTACATAGCACATTCATTAAAAGTCACATTTCGACTTCTAATGATCTTCCGATTTTGATCATCCCAAAATCGATAACCAAAGGCCTCATCTCCATATCCAATGAAGAAACACTTACTAGATTTACCATCTAGTTTACTCATAGCATCAGACTCAACATGGACATACGAAGCACAACCAAAAACTTTCAGATGTGAAAGATTTACCTCTTTTCCACTCGGACTTCTTCCGATAGTCTATGGCTCAGAGGAGACGGAAGACCCCTATTTATCGGTATGCAGCGGCGTGCTCATCGCATCACCAAAAAGTATTTGGTAACCCGACATGCAACCTCATACTCCTAGCACGCTCATTGAGAGTTGTTCATGCACTTAGCCACGCCATTCCGCTGCGGCATTCCCGGGATAATTTTCTCTATTCTAATCCCATTCAACTGCGCAAAAATGTTTAAACCCTGCTCTTCGTATTCTCCTCCATTGTCGATCTCAAACACTTGAGCTTCAAGCCTGTTTCAATTTCAACCATGGCCTTCCATTTCTTAAAAGTCTCAAATACATCGATTTACTTTTCAAGAAATAAACCCATACCTTCTGCTTGAGTCATCAATAAATGTGATGTAATACGCGAACCTCCAAGAGATGCCAGTGCGGGACCCACAAATCCGTGTGTACTCAGCTCCGGCTTTCCAAGCTTAGGTGCTTTGCCAACTTCCGTGAAACTCACCTTCTTACGCTTCCCTAGGATGCAGCCTTTACACAAATCGGAATCAATCGACTTCAACCCATGGTTTCCTTTGACATAAGTACCTTCATCTCTTTCTCGCATGTGCCCAAGCCTTAGGTGCCATAGTTTTGAGTCGGCATCTATATCTCGCAACAGCAATTGTATCCCTATTTGTTCGTCGTCATATAGAGAGTACCGTCTTATGACCACGAGCCAAAATCCTAGCTCCTTTGCGACCTTCCACTTTCCACCGTGAAAATGAATTGAATGCCCTTCTTCATCAAGTGTCCCCATGAAATCGATTCTTTTTCACTCAGGAACATGCGACCTTCAGAGCTTCCATAGGAGTCATTATGAACTCTAATGCGAACATCGCCTAAGCCCACAACATCTAGCGCCGTTCAAGTCTCACCAAATACACCTTCCAAAATCTCCACCAACATAGTTCTCGAGAATTTCACGGATGGCAGTCGTATGAAAAGATACTCCACAGTCTAAGACCCAAGAATCAAGGGACTGTCAACAGATAGAAGTAGGGCATCATATACTTCTTACGTCACTACGTTTGCATAATCATTCTCGATCTCCTTCCATGGTTCCACGCAATTCTTCTTGTAGTGGCAGTCTTGCCACAGTTCCAACACTCGGGTTGTCGGTCGAATCTGAATTTGCTTCTCCCTTTTACGGAATTTGATGCGCCTTGACCGAGTTTCTATCTTGTCCTCTCGCCCGAGTCTCGAGGTTTAAGCGACACGAACAAGAGGCTTCACCCGCATCTCTTCTGCGAACCTCTTCGCGAGAATCAAATCTCGGCGTCTTCATAGCTCGGTTTACTCTTTCCTCTGAGTTACTCATAGCCATCCTCACTGCTTCCCAGCTATTGGGCAAAGATGCCAAGACGATCAACGCGCGAACCTCATCATCAAAATTAATTTCCATCGAGGACAATTGATTTGTGATGGTGTTGAACTCATTGAGATGATGTGCCACCGAAGCTCCTTCCGCCATCTTTAGGTTGAACAATTTCTTCATCAGATGCACCTTGTTGTTAGCCGACGGCTTCTCATACATGCTTGACAAAGTCGCCATTAGACCTGCTGCTGTCTTCTCCTTTACAACGTTGTGTGCAACTGATTTTGACAGTGATAACCTGATAACTGCTAGGGCTTTACGATCAAGCAGAGCTCACTCGCTATCATCCATGTCGTCGGGTTGTTCTTCCAAAAGAGGTTGATGAAGATCCTTCCCATAAAGAATATCTTCAATCTGTACCTTCCAAAACCCAAAATCTTTGCCGTCGAACTTCTCGATTCCTATCTTTCCTTCTTCACTTGCCATCGCTCCCTCGAACCAACAACTCGATACAGTTGTTAGGAAATTAATCCTATTTCCCAAGACCCGTGAGATGCGAAAAATAAGAAGAATGCGGAATAACAAAGATAAGCAATCACACACACACAAAGATTTAAGTGGTTCGGCTTAACAAGCCTACATCCCTTGTGAGACGACCGGAGAAAATCCACTATCAAAAGATGGAGTACAAAAATAGTACTAGAGAAAATCACTCGGATCCCAAAGCCCCAATACACCCAAATCTCACTATCACACAAGAAAGATTATTCCCAAAATAGAATACAAAAGACAGGATGTACAAACTCTTCTTTTCTTTGAGACGGATGGTGGTGATCTCTATTTTCTTCTCTCACTCTGCAGCACCCTTTTTCTTCTAATCACTTGTTTTTTGCTCCCCCAAAAACCACCAAGAAGAAAACACCCTTGCTACCCTTGTACCTCCTTCTCTCAAATTCTTTCTTTTTTCTCCTCCCTTTGGTGCTTCACGTTTTTGGCACACACACACAAATTCACCTTGTGCTTTGTTCCTTATATAGAAGCTTAACTCTCCTTTTACATGTTGGTCTAGGACTTCTACTATAAGTCAAACAATGAGTCCTATTACACATAGGAGAAAGACTTCAAATCAAACTTGGACAAAAGTCTCCTATACCCAAAAGGAGTAGAGAACTAGTGGGGCCACGTGTGATGGGTGGCAAGTCACACCTAACGAGTATCCTTATAACATATGTTTATAATAAGATCTTATTATATAGCATGTTGGATATATAGATAAACACTCAAAGGATGTTGGATATATAGCATTTCTTCCACGCATGTTATATCATATAAACGGTTAATAATTTCCATTTTATTCATGCAATGCATTACGTACTCTAGATAAGATGACTCAAACCCTCACGGCTTTTCAGATGACTCTAACCTCATGTTTACGTCCCCAAAAGGTAGCTCAATCAGCTAGGACCATGCCTAATGAAGCGGAGGTCACTAGTTCGAATTCTCCTCCCCCCTCTTGTGTGGACATGTCAAAAAAATTAAAAAAATAAAAAAAAAAAAAAACCTCATGTTTACAACTATTAGGGGATTCTAACCCCACATTCTCACTTTACTAACAGCACCAGGGACTTTAACCCCAAACCCTAATTACATGATGTGGCCTTAACGAATTCGAATAGGTTAGGAGTTTAAAAGATGGAGTTTGTAATACCTCGGTTCTATATTGGGAAGATGTCATAACGACACAAGGAAAAGCGCTAGCCACACATTTGCGCTATATTATTATCCCAAAATGACTAGTTAATTTAAAATTTCTTATAAAGTTCAATTTCACCTAATAACTAAGCAATGTGAGATTTGACACTCATTATTACATTTATAAACTATATACACATTGTATGCAGGCTAGACCTCATCTTCTCAATATATAAATGGGGTGTTACACCTCATGCCACTCTCTTTATTTTACCATATTTACGTATTTCTCTTTTATTATTTTATTTTCTTCTTAATTCCCAATTCAA